>CAAKHB010001340.1:90364-104849 GCA_901007665.1 Aeoliscus strigatus
CCCACCAGAACCACCAGAACCACCAAATACCACCTGACGGCGGCTGGAAATTTCCAATAACTTCAGCCGAACATCCACATTGTTGACGGAATCCCTCAGAATTAAAGACTTCATTACTGGTTGATTACCTCTCGGTATGTAAGCTACTGTACTGTGTTTGCCAAGATTCCTGGTAACATGCACACACCCTGTGCTGAACGTAAGGTAAGTTCCTGGTGCGAACCATCAGAGCCAATTTAATTCCGTCACAGCCAAGGATGAGAGTATCGACTGCCAATAAACCATCCAAGTACAACAAACCTGCCCATATCACTCACATCCAAGCAAAGTCCCTCAGCGCCCACAAATCTGTGCTGCATTAGCCCTTCCCAACATCCAATCCCACGTCGGTTGTCTGTGAAGTTTGCCCTTCGGCATGAGTTTCTATGAGGACAAGGTCCGTGACTCCACAAAGGTCCACTGATTGAAAGAATTGCGTATGCCAAGGTTTCATTATTGCTTTTTTGCTCAACTCAGAGACCAGTCAGTGTAAAGTCAACCTCATCCAGGCTCTCAGGCGCATTAAAATACTTGTGTTCATTTCATACGTGGAATATGCAGAAATCATCTTAGGCTCTGAGCCATAGTTTAAGACGCTGGTGTGCAAACATTCAAAACAACCTGACCATGGTGCAGGGCCGCTGCACCCCCCTCCTGTGATTGCAATCAGCATGGTAATTATTCACCTTTGGGAGATATTTTGCTCATGTTTTCATCAAACAGCCATGCAGAATAACAGCTCCTTCCAGTATCGTGCGATGGTATCCTTATCGCGTGATTCTGCTTTGTCCTCTGTCATGTAATTACAGAAATAAAAACTCTTTGGGCAATCATAGAGCTCAGACCTCCACTTAGGCCAACGTACCAAAACAAAATCTGTTTTTAACAGATCAGTCCCCAAAATCTGTTCTCCCTTGGCCATCGTACATCCCTCCACCACACTGCGTGAATCTTTGCCTGGTCGTTTTTTTCCTAAATCCTGCTGACGCACCGAAAAACAAAATGAAAACTCACCTGTTGAATCTTTGTTCAGAGTGTTGTTTTTTACCGTGTGTGGACAAAGTACATCAGCTTTGGAAAGATCTTATGGGATGATATGCTTCAAAGTAAAACACCAGAGTACTTTGTTGTAACATGGTAGTGTTACGACTCGTGTTTTTACTGGATGCGATGAATGTCAAGTATTTCATGACTGTGGTTTGCATGGCTAAGCTGGTGTGATATTACTGATATCAGTTTTCATACTTATACTTACATACTTTCATACTAAAGTTCAGTAATACAATCCTTACAATGCTGTGTAACACTGAGGGAAAAGAATTGATGCGTTACCTTCACAAAGCTTTCTCAGATATGAAGAAAATGGTGACAAAGAAGGGAATGAGGGCACACGGGAGCCATCGCTCACGTTTGCAGCTGCTGTTACATGTAGCTGAGCGACATTTGACATGAGAGACATTTTTTATTTGAAGCTAATCACTCACAGGTAATTTTTGGTGAACTTGAAAATGTTTAAATTGCAATGTCTATGATTGTTGATTAAAATGTTATTCAAGATGTGTCATTTTCCATCTGTCATTCCTGGTGGAGTTATACTGTACATGAAAAGGAGTGAGCCATTCTGACGTGAACATCGTGGAAATATTTGGACACTCGTTTTTCTCAGGAGCTACTTAACTTACTTCCACTTACTTTTACTAACTTTTGTTGGTTTAAAGCAACATATTTGGACAGTTTTTGCATAGTTAACACACCTCCTTGTTAAATATTCCTTTTAGCACCAGGTGTTACAGGTTGATGGTTATTTCTAATAATACTTTTCAAAAAAGGTGAAAGGGGAAGAGTGTTGGCCGATGTCTGAGGTTCATCAAACATACCACCAGAAAGGACAAGAACTTTCCTCTGACTATATTTATGTTCTCCCGTCACATGAGAATTCATTGCATCCTGTGTAGTTGCCGTGCTTCACTGCAACCACGAACACGTGGTTAACGTAAGCGCAAGAGTCAGTGATTCTGTCCTTTATTCTCACACTAATCTGCTGTCAGACAAATCCAAGGCAGTTTTTTATTGCCTGATGCCTTCACAGACAAATGTGCTTGGCATCATGCGCTTTACCAAGTAACTGCCCAATGTCAGAGTTGCAGGCGTAATTACCCTACTGTTGCTTTTATATGGAGGCCATTATCACTGGCTATAAACAGCCACTGTAGTCAGCCGACCTCTGTTTTCACCAAACACAGGATCAGTCATGTTTTACTGGTCTCATGTGCTTCACATACGTCCAACATGTGTGCCTCAGTCAGGCACAAAAGCTAGAGTTCACATTTAGCCAGCGAGCCAATCCAGCAGAAATGAAGTATTGTCTCCATTGGAAACAGGTTTACTTTAAAAAAACATGATGTGATATTTTTAGATAACAAAACTTCAGAACAGTAGTGATACTGAAGGTATATGTATTCCAGTAAATCAGTAGACTGACTTACCCAAAATAAGTTTGGGAAATGTGAATTAATAATCCATTACAGTTTCTGATTTAGCTTGATTAGGTATGATGGCAACATGTCTGTCACTGAAATACCATCTTTCTTGGACAAATAAAACCTTTTAAAATTTGTTTTATGTGCAAACTAAGCAGCATATTTTATTTTCGACAGTGGCTGCCAACCACATTCCCTGTCTTTAGCCAGTGTGTGGAGCACATGTACTGTCCGTTTCAGACCCTCCCACTCTGGTCATTAGCAGCAATACGCTTTGGCTTCAATTATAAAAACACCAGCCCTTGAATACTGCTGATTTATGGGTCCTTTGTATTTTTATATGACTGGTTTTCAAACATGGATTGCCTGTGTGAGAATAATCAACATTCATTCATTTTTAAAGCCTCCTCATCAAGGAGGAGAGATTCCTTCTCTTGTTTGTTACTATAACAACATGTAATCTAGGAGGGAAAAAAAAACATTTTAAGTGTTTTTATGAATGATTAGTTGGTTTTATTTTTTTTTTTCATACACTGTTGTGTATTAAGATGAAATGACTGTTTCTTCTGCTGCCACCATCAGGTCAGATCGATATGGTCACACTGACACGTAGGATCGGTATGAGCTCTGGCATATTGTGATTGGACACAATGAGGCGTAATGACATAATGAGATTTACATTTGTGTTTGCCACATGAGCGCTCCAGCTCCTCTAGTTTAGTGTTGTTGAGAGGAGATTCATCACTCCAGAGCCTTGACCATGAACCATCTAAGAAGGTGTTTGGAGACTGTTAATATCACGTAACAGCAACAATTCCTGACATCAGCAAGCCAGCATTCTCTAGTAATGTGTCTGAACTGGTTTAATATTCTCACTCAGCAGAGAACGCCGGAGTTCATTTGCTTCAAGACAATTCTCGTTTCAGTCAGGTTCACTGAGGTTGATCTGCCTGGGTGAGAAACTGAGGGGTGAATTGTACTTTCACACATGTTTTAATTCAGGTGGGGTTTTTTTTTCCCAATCGAACCCCTTCGATTGAGAGGAAAACGTTCACAAGAAAAATAAAGCTCAGGCCATCTGCCTTCCTTCAGATTACTTTAGAGAGTAATTGTGCAGTATCTCAAGGGCTGTTCTTGGACCACGTTACTGTAAAAAGTCAACAAAAATGATTAACAACATTCACATGATAAGTAGTTGTTGTTGTTTTTTTCAAGAGATGCTGTTTGGCAAAGTTTGTGACTGATTACAGCAGTGTGTCTCGTACATGCCCTCCCCCTACTCGCACAGACTCCAGAGGGGGATGCCAGACACGGGTCCCTGCAGAGCTGAATGATCACAGGACAAAAGTCGAGGGCACAGGGGCCGTCTGTTATAAAGAGGGGGCATAAAGGGTTTTATCAGGAAGGAAGAGAAAAGACTCCCCGTGCACATTAATAAAATAACCCCAAGGTTCTTCTATTCATGCCCTATCGCCCTAGCAGAAATACCACACACATACACACACACAGAATACCTGGGGTCCGGCTCACTTGTTGCCTGGCAACAACTGATGGGAAAAAAATCTGGTGGCACTCTGATGATTAAAATTTCCTGGGTAGCAGTGTTTGATCCCCAGAGCGCTGTCATTGTCTCTCCACAGCTTCATAAGAAATGACGAGCGAGAGAGAATATACAAACCTGTTTCAGGCTTTGCTCACTAACTCCTCCTCAAATTTCTCCAGTATTAAGAGGCTTATACCACTAATCAAGTGATTCTAGACTTTTTCTACCCTTTTAACTTTGCCATTGTCACTCCTTCCTTTAAAGAAGAAGCAGAATCACGGATAAAGAGCTCATACAGAAGCTGAAACAGAAAGTGGTGGCCTTTCTTCGCAGTCCTGAGCTCAGTTTATTTAAAGTGACGCTGTCAAGGGAGAGGGAAGTAGAGACGCAGCTTCGGAAGGAATGTGTAGTTAATGCCACACTCCTGGCCAAATTAGTCAGGCCTGCTGAGGGGATTCCTCCTGGGGTCACGTCCATGATAAAAGACACGCATCAGTACAGTCACGTCCACGTCAGGCATGCGCAAGTTTCCATACTCCCACATGCGCACTTCAGGTGTTATAAACAATTCTCAACAACTCTAGGGCAGCACACCACGAGCCAAAAAGAAAAGCCTGACAGTTTTTGAAAATATGCTTGTTTGCGTTCTTACCAAAAGTTAACTAAGGCTGCAAGTATGTCCACATTCCTTCTAGGAGAGTGAACAATTTCAAGAGGCCTTTTGTGCAGAACTTTTTTTCTGGAGCGGCGCAGTCAATATTTTTATGAATTAAAGGAGGATTATCTTGCAAAGTCGGATTATACTAAATCTCTCAATGCAGTGAAAACATTTTACACATAAAACTACATGTCGTCTTTACACTGTGACTCCATTTGACATTATCTTCTATTATTTAAATCCTATTCGAAAGCGTAAATAGGTCTCTCTAGTTCACACACACACACACATGCACACAGTACCCTTGTCTTTTGACCTTCTCTGTACAAAACTCTGACCTGCTTTCCGCCTGTGTGTGCAGCTGACAGCTCCAAGTGATTATCTGTCCTTCACTACCATCTCAATCCCTTTTACTATGAAATTATCCCCTCCCTCGCACCAGCAGCCGCACACACAGTCAAGAGTGATACTGATACAGTCTTTTTCATCCTTGTCTGTATTAATTGAATTATCCACGTCCGTAATCCAATTTCAAGAATCAACCAATATTGTTCAGAGGTGGTAGATCCTTTGTTTATGTGTGTCCTCAGGTCTATTTTCATACCGCTGCCAGCCTGCGTACTGGCCTCGTTGTTGCTTCATGCTGAGCGAATCCACAGGATCGCAGAAGGGATATTTGAAGCTTTATACCAAGCGACATCAGAAGAACCTGCTTGTGATGCCACAGATTGAGCCACGACGAGCCATCAAGTGCTGTCCATGCTGAGCCGGGGCTAATTCATAAGCTGATGACAGTGTCAGTGGATCAACGCTGTCACTGTCATCATGAGTCATATGCAGAGGAATGAGCGTTTCATTGTGTGAGGGGGTATTTGTTGCTCCAATGTAGCTGAGGATTAACAGCATCATTTTCTTGAGAAGGTCGAAATGGATTTGTGTAAAAATGGACATTGAGCTTAAGCCGGGAAATGTTGAGTGTAATTACTTTCTGATGGACTTTTAGCCTCTTGGATCCTCATTTGCCCCTTAAATGTCCTCTAAGTAGGTTTAAAGTGAAAAATCAACATTCTCCACAGTGTTTAGAACCCTCACACACAGGCTGTGTCTGTTTGCTCTGGTGCTTCACTAAGCTGTGTCACGCTCCTGCTCCAAAGCCCATGGTACCTTTTATACAGCTGCACCATGACGTCAGAAAGGAAAGGTTTGTGTCATCGCATCTGTGGAAACAATGTAAATATACATTTTTAATGAATGCTAATGTACAAGAGTCAAATAAAAGAATCATTTAAGAGACTGGGTTTGATCTACAGCCTCTCTCTACCATTTCTTAACTGGTGTGAACGAATAAATGTTAGAGAGAGAAACAACAAAATCGACATTTGTGTCAAGTTATTGAATTTGTTATGATAGCGTACACGTGCGTGCCCCCGTTGGCCCAAGGCCTAAATTAGATTACAGCTAAAAGAGACTAAATGTTGGTATTAGAAAAAAAAAAAAAAAACTTGTGGTGTGTATCAGCTGTGGTCGGGAGGTTTTATGCACCTGCCCGACTTCATTTACAGGTGTCGACTGATTCTCTCACTGGACGGTCGTAGGGACTGACCAAGTGACCTTAACCTTCCACACCCCCGTGCCACATACACACAACGCACAACTCACACACACATGCTCCATACCCCAGGAGCTGGTGGGGCGGCTTCAGACCGGGACACAAAGAGCAGCATTATACTATCACTTACACCAGACTGCTGGGACTGATGAGAGGGAGCATAACTGCAGGTTGTTATGATATTTCAGGACAATTTTTCAATAATATTCGATGTCTGCCATTTGCGCCGCAGCATGTTAACTTAGTGTTTATGAGCCTGCACGGTATATTGAATTTCACTTTCTAAATGACTAGAATAGAGATTTTAATCTATAAACTTGCAGTTCTCAATATCCAGTCCAGCCTCAGCGGATGTAAACGGGTTTAAAACGATGAATCCATCTCTGTTTGGCTCCACTGTTCTGGTTCTGAGTTCACGCAGGACAATCGTGGTAGTATAAAGAAAGAGACCGCTCTTTGTTTGCATTGCTTTCCTGAGCCCAGTGACTGATGGAAAGCCAGAAGCCACATCGAGTAGAAGCGCTGGACTCGTGCATACTGTTCTCCCCACACATCAACACACTAGTTAGACAAATGAGGCTGCAGGCCTCCTCCAAACGCCTCTGCTCCCATCGCCAGAGGCCGCAAACCTCTGGAGCTGGTCGTATGGCAACAACTCTGCATTCAGGAGAATTATTCATCAGCAGGCTGCTGAGGGTTTGGTGACAAATGTGGTACTGATGTATTAATGTGCTGACGGTGGTTGTTTGAGGGAAGATTTTCTGTGATTATCTGCAGTTACTTTATGTCTTATAGGTGATTTGATGGAATCTTTCCTCTGCAATAACACCACACAAACAGCGCTCACACTGCCAGAGGTCAAGTGTGACGGTTGGCCATAACTTACTGATACTCATGTTTGTCTGCTTGGAAAATGAGGCCGGAGCTTTTATGGAGCTAACTCCCTCTAGAGGGGATAATATGAGATGCTGCTCTGGCTCCTGAGGCCATTTATCCATCCAGAGCGCCTGAATTCCTCTCAAACCTGACAGCAAAATGCAAATGACTGCATACGAATTTCAGTTAAAACAATTGCGTCCATAGCCTCAAATTGGGACTACTGAAGTATTAGTTTTCAGTTGTTTGGTAAATGTCCACCAGTCAGTGTAAGACATTGCAAACATGCAGTTGATTATTGAAACTGATCGTTGACATAATTGTTTTTATCACGTTCAAATGAGTCTGAATCCAGGTGCTGTAGTAAGTGAACTCTTCTGTTGGTCGGTCAAGGAGCACTGATGCTTCCCAAGTGAAAACGAGTGCAGGCTGCAGATGAGTCTATTAAACTCGACCCCATCATTCTGACATCCAGTCCGTGTTAACGATGTGCGTTTAAACCATCTCTCTCTCTCTCTCTCTCTCTCTCTCTCTCCGACAGGGGGTGGGTGTGGTGGGGGTGCCCTCTAAATAAACTTTGGAGCTCACATGGAGAGAGAGAGAGAGAAACAGAGACAGCAGAGGACTGAAGCCATCAGCGGACCGGCAGGAGGGGAGCGAATGGGTCCTGCGCTCAAAGCAGAAAAGCGCTGAAACTGCGGAGATTTACTTTGTTGAGCGCCGCCGACAGCGAGAGGGAGAAGGTGTGTGCGTGCGTCAGGACGCACAGACAGCTGGGGAATTTATAAACTGATTTATCCTTGTCATTATTATTATTATTTTCTACATTCTCTCTCTGGTGCTGTGTCGGCTTTTACTTTTGTCTTAATTACTTGGCTTCGGCTGATGCTGAATGATGCGGAGACCATCGGCGCGCCCGGCACATCCACGCACCAGGACGCACGGCGCATCTCCACTCACACACACCGGGAGAGGAAGAGGTCACCTGCTGTTCACCCAATGGATATAATATTTTAATTTTTGGTTTGTTTTGAATTGAAGTCTCCGAACTATAACTGATCATTCTACTCAGAACTGACACCAACACTGATGAGTAGTGTGGATGAACATCGCCTGTTTGGTGTTGGTTTCGGGGGGATGCTCTTTCTCACTGCACGGATAACGGATCCCTGACTCAGTTTGGCTTTCTTGGAACATATGAAGATCCTTTGCAGGATGTTACAGTCGAAGTGGCCCTGGCATCATTGGGCCACCGTACACCATTATCACATATCACCACATAGCTCGGGGTCCTGCTGCTGTGTGTAGGAACTACCCACCACCCTCCTCTGTCTGAGGGGCGAAAGGGGAATCTTCCCCAACTGGTGTTTTGGTGAACATTGACATTGGCTTTACAGTCAGTCCACACTTCTGGGCTACTATGCAATTACAACTGATCTCCTTTGTTTTGATCATCTTGCACTGCATGGATTACACTGGTTGTCAGCAGCACAGCAGCTCCAGGCACCGGCAACATAAACGTGAGTAAAGATGGAACACGCACACGCAGGACTGATGATGATTAAAAATGTTTTGAACAACAATATCATGCATTATTCACAGATGATTTAATTAACAGACATTAATGCAACCAGAACGTTTATTAGACTGAATTCGACATTCGACCACCACTGTCCCAGGTGACCTTTGACATAGCGGCACATCCAGGAACATTCACCGACAGACTGACTTGTGGCGGATGAACTTATCTCTGTCTGGCACCTGAAGCCTCGTGGCTGCGTATCGTCGCCCTCTAACGGCCGCAGCGGTACTGCAGTCTGCTCTCAGTCTCCTTATTAGAGCACAGTTCCAGTTCACAGCTCTTGCTGGCAAATTTGTTGATATGGCTGCTCAGCTTCTTTCTTGATATATTTTTTTTTTGTTTCTGTTCACGTACATGAATCCATGTTGGATTATACCATTTCACTCAAGCAGCCATACGTACATTGAAACCATATACTAGCTAGTGGACAATGTGAGTTCAATGCCAAAGACCCCCCTAACTAAAAACAACAACAGTGGGGCTATTTCATCTCCAATATATCTCCTCGCAGTCCAACAGTGCATCCAGTCCTCCCGCTGCGAGTGAAAGCCTTTTTCCATGACACTGTCAAATAGCTATCATAAGTGTATTCTTCTATTCTTCCAAGAAACACTTTATCACTGAGGGTCTCCAGATGTGATGTGTGTCTAAGTCAGTTAGAGAAGAGCAAAGATAACTGGAAAATTCCATGTAGCTATCATCTGCCAGCGTGGCAGAAAACTGTCTGTGATCTACTGTACAATAATGGAGCGTTGGAGTGATGTTTTTATCCCTGCCACCTGTGGCTCCAACGCCTTTCTGCATATGTCTCTTTCCCTTGACATTCAACTCGAGAGGGTCAATCTGCTCTGCGGATCACAAAATGGACCTTCTGTCTCCTTTCTCCCCATAGAGCCTGTCACAGCCATCAAAGAGGAAGGTTGGGGATGAAACAGCTGAATCTGGGGTGAACTGTGTGTGTAGATGTGATGTGAAGGGGTCAATCTTGTCAGCTCTGCTCAGTGTAATTTAGGTCAACTCTGTGGCAGTAAGTGGCAGAGAAATTACTTTAAACATCACTCTTTATTAGAAATGAGATTCAGGAATATAGTATTTCCATGTACAGTATGTGTGTTTTAAAGTACAAATTAAAATATAAACAGTCTCTCAAAGAGACTCTCAGCAGAGTGTGACAGAGTCATCAAGATGTCATCCTGATGAATTTTAGCTGGTACTGAAAATAACATCTGAATAATATCTAAATTATCTCAATAGCATGTCATGTTTTGAGCAGCAACAATTTGGTTTGCAGGACAAAGTCCCTTTGGCCCCCACATTGACTCATTAAATGCTTCTGAAGAATCCCAACTTCCTCAAAGGATGCAGATACTGTATGCAACACTTCCCGAGATATAAGGGGGATGTGCTGGTGCAGGGGTGAACGAGTACAGACATCCGAGAGAAGGAAGGGGTCACGAGTGAGTTTAGAAGTCATTGACCATTTGGTCAATGGGCCAAAATTACCACGCAGAGCCTGAACCCCAGTGCCGAGCTTCCTGCCTGTGGTCATACAACCAAGAAAAGATGACTTGTGGATGTTTAATTGTACAACTGTAGGATGATACAAATTGATGCAGTTAGCTCTAGTCTAAAACTTGTTTAAACTTGTGAATGTGTTTATTTTCATGCGACCTTTTTGGTATGTTATGCAAGATACCACTGTCCAACTGAGGTTTTGTCAGTGTAAGTTCAAGGGCAAAGGCAAATTCCTGTGTCTTAAGACGTCTGTGAATCAGGGCAGCTTGGCAGGAACACATGTGGGCAATTGAGCAGCCGTTGTAAAGATTGTTGAGATATTTCAAACAAAGTATTCATGATCTATTGTCAACTGGCAGCTTAACCCTGAACCTGGAAAAGGGGGAAGAGGGACAACTTAAGCCAATGGCATGAAATACCAGGCAAGGTTAAAATGGAAAAATAATTCATTGGGTGCGTACGGGAGCTGCCTTTTATGTTTGCACGTCATATTGGTTTGTCTGTCTGGAGGAATTACAGAAACAACATTTGAACCAACCTTCATTGAGGGATGGTAGATTAAAAATAAGTCTGTAGCTGATCCAAGAAACAGCAGTTTGCTTAATATCAGCCTCAGTGGAGATGTGCGTTGAACAGGGAGGTTTTGTCTTTGCCAGCATCGGTTTGGTCCGTTAGCACGTTTGACACTGAAACAACTTACTGGCAAAGCTCTAAAACCTGTTCCTCATTAAATTTTGAGCCCCCGCCATTAACTTTGCATTGGCGTAGGTCTGCACCCTCTGAGTGCCAGTGTGTCAACAGGATTACGCCAACGCTGTCTGCTTCGGAGTAGGACTAAAAGACTTTCTGTCTCTTTGGAGTTATTCAAAACAACCCCGTCAGCCTCCGTCACTGAGACAGTGCTCATGTGAATGTTGGATTTGGATGAAAATAGTCTGTTTGTTCAGCATCACGAGATAAACCTACGTGTGAATTGGTGCGATACAAACAAAATCGGCCTTGATTTGACTGCTGTGTTGAGGAACACTCCATCGACACGGCAGCAATAGATATTCGGAATCATCTGATTTTCCGTCTGAGCGATTATTTTAGATGTACATTTGCCAATGTACATGTTCTGTGAGTTGATCTGGTCCCATGCCATTGTCTGATTACCACTTTGAAGAGGAGGTTTTAACATTAGTCAATTATTATTCAACTACTACGTTGCTGTTCATGAAAACATCTGCTGCTTTCAGATGGCTACAGATAATAGAAGTGTGAGCTACTGGTCATGTCAGTGGTCTGTACTCTCCAAGTACATTCAGTTTAAGCAATTACTAGAGTGCTTCCATAATCAATAGAATGATACATTATTTATAATACAGGCTAAAAGCCTGTCCTGTGTTTTCCTTAACCCCCCACCCCCCACCCCTCAAAAATGTGATTTACTGGTTCCTGAATGATTGAGTAGGTGTACGTCTGCGCAGGATTTGTGACATCACAACCAGGTTGGAGCCAGTTGAGGGCCGATATACATTGTGTTCGGAGCAGACATCTTGCATCCAGCTGTTAAACTTTTGAAATAAAAAATGTGAGTGATGCTGGATTTTTCAACAAAAGAGAAAGAACAGATGTAAGCAAGGAAAAAAGTATGCGATTTTAATTTATAAGATGGTTATTTAAAATATAAATGTGTGTGTAGTCATCTGTGGGTGCATGTTATCTTCCTGCCTTTCATCAGGAAGCATAATATGTCAGACACACCAGATTTATGAAGGGAACTTGAAGGGAATGAAGCAGCTAGAATTTTATCAAATGAGACTACTACATTTGTTTGTTTGAGAAAATATGGCTCCATCTCAAACCTGCCAGAAGATTAACTAGTTCAATCACTGGTGCCAGATGAGAGATGGACATGGCGTTGAGTTAATCTTGAACATTTCCAGTAGGTTTATTCCAAAGCTTATAATGCATATTGATGTTGCATAAAGTAGCGTCTGTAAACTTCATACCTGCTTGCTGCTCCTTTCGGCAGAGATCTCTGGTGGGAGCTCAGGGTGCCAGCAGGGTGGCTGTCTGGCCTGCTCTGACTACAATGGCTGTCTGTCCTGCAAGCCGCGCTTCTTCATACATTTGGAGAGGATTGGGATGAAGGAGATCGGGGTGTGCATGACTTCCTGTCCTCCAGGTTTTTTCGGCACTCGCTCCCCGGAGAGAAACACCTGCACAAGTAAGTCATTTTGTGATTTTCCAGAGTGGAGGTGAGAGTCGGTGTCAACACAGTGTGGCTAACAAGTACAAGACATCGTCAGTGGATGTGTCCTCTCTCCGTAGCGGCTCTTTACAAGATGTACACGATTGACGGAAAAACACACCGTGAGTGTAAACAACTGGGAAAGCAGCTAAATGTTCCACATGTTTCCTTTTAGTGACATTGAACGGAATCAGTAGCTGCTTTACTTGAAATCATATAAGACAACCCAACAGTAAGATATCAATCTGTGTGCAGAGAGTGTGACACCCTGTATATTTAACATGCAGGGCACACAGTAACGTTTAAATAAACTCTGGTGGTGGGTCTGTGTTTCTCTGTCAGAGTGCAAGTCAGAGTGCGACTCCTGCTTCAACAAGAACTTCTGCACGCGCTGCCGAGCAGGATTCTACCTTCACCTGGGCAAATGCCAGGAGAGCTGCCCCGACGGGCTGGTCCGCAGCGATGCACAGAGGGAGTGTGTTCCCAGTGAGTGCTCACTCTTCACCAAATGTAGGCTCAGTTAAAGAGGACAGCCAAACAGGACGCCTCTTATCTTGTTTCCAACAGCCATGCATAATTTACAGTTGTCACGGAGGAATCAACTGATACATAAAACAAGTCTGGGTGTTAAATTTAGCCACTGTGTGTTTGCAGAGTGCCCAGCAGAGTGCGAGTCATGTGTGAACAGTGAGACATGTACGCGGTGCCGCCCGGGCCTGTACCAGCTCAGTGGAAGGTGCCACCATGTCTGTCCAGAGGACTACGAGCCCAATGACAAACTCATGGAGTGTGCGCCCCAAGGTCAGCGCAGTGTGTGTGGCTCTGTCACATACATGTTCCACAGATGCTCAACAAGCCTGTTCAGTGTCAGTTTCAACATCTTTGTCTCCATCCACCCCCCCCAACCCCTACCACCGCTCAGTGCACTGTGAGGTCAGTGAGTGGAGCGAGTGGAGCCCCTGCTCTCGGTCCGGTAGAACCTGTGGCTTCAAGCGGGGCAAGGAGACCCGCACACGACAAGTCCTCCAGCACCCGTCGGCCTTCGGTCGACCGTGTCCTGCCGTGTCCGAGATCAAAGAGTGCTTGGTCAAGAGAAGAAAATGTCCAGGTAACTACCACAATGGTGATTCTCAGAAAGAAATGAGGAAAAGGAGGAGGACGACACTGCAGATGTTTTGGTTTTCGTCGCTTCAAACCCCAAGTGGAGTGGTGGCAGACGGTCGCTGCTGCTGACCCGTCACTGACAACTTTGTAGCCATGACACCATTCTGGCTCTGTATGAATTCCAGACCTTGGTGCTTGTACAATCACAGCTCGGCATTCTTCCGCTCAGGACTATGACTGTTTATTCAGAGGATTGTCGTTGTGGTGAGAGTGAGGACAGTGGCAGGAACACACATGCAATGGTGACGTTCTGTGTTTTCCCACGAGGCTTCTCTGGACTTGGGTGATGATTTCTAATAAATAGAGAAAAGGCTGTTTTCAGACGGGCTCGTCTCTGGATAAAACCTGAGTCGATGCTGTGGCGCATTTATGACATTTTCTGTTCTGTGTGTGTGGTTACTGAGGTGGCTGGCGGCTATGGCTGTTTTTTAGCCTTGGCTCTGTAGTGTTAAATGACAGATCACAGACAGGGTAGGAGGCTGAGATCCAGCCCCCGGGGCCTCACATTTACAGAACAAACACTGTGTGTGCCTGTATGTGTGTGTGTGTGTGTGAGAGAGAGAGAGATGCTGCAGAAAAGACTGGAGCAGAAACAGCCAGCTCAACATCAACATCCTCCCCCTGGGAGGCACGCGGCGACCAGGGGATCAGTATTGGTTTATCCCCACAGCTGCCAACACACACACACACACACACACACACACACACACACACACACTAAGATCAAGTGAAGCAAGAGTTGTAATAGAAGACTAATAAAAAGCAATAAAACAAGGTCCAATA
>CAAKHB010001340.1:105804-117909 GCA_901007665.1 Aeoliscus strigatus
GTAGTTACAGTTACACACACACACACACACACACACACACACACACACACACACACACACACACCCAGAACCCCCCTCATGGCATCCTGGCAACCATGTAGCAGGCATTCCTCTTGTCCACTTGTGGGACAGCCCATAGCCTTTAATCCCAGCCTGGCTCCCGCCAAAAGCTCCCCGGACGACAGAACGCCTGCCACGGAGGATGTGCCACCACAAAACACACAGTGTCCATGCAAGCAGACACACACGTGCAGACACACACACTCACACCTCCCCTTATCCTGAGTCTGTCTGCCCCCTCGTTTGATCTGATGTACACCTTGTTTTTCGGTTCATTTCAAAGGATGCTCACTCCTTACCGTGACAACTGCACGTTGCCACGACACAAACGAGCAGCAGTGTGTCACACACTAGGACTGATTACGTCATCGGAAGCTACGGATAAAGGCTGAATGAAAGTCGGTTAAAATTCTGAACGCAAACAATGACCGATTCTGCTCTTATGCGTGAGTGTGTGTGTGTGTGTGTGTGTGTGTGTGTCCTTTGGTTTCACTGGTGGAATGGAGGGTGAATGGGAGTGAACAATCAATCAATAAATGGAGAAGATGCGGTGGTTAATCGATCGCAGACTTCTCTCATTTTCACTCTCAGTGAGTCAACTCTCTGTCTTTAACAGAGCACTGGGACTTTCCTGGCTGAATCACTGACACACATGCAATCTGCTGTCATTAAACATGAAACATTTAAATGCGTAAATATTGCACCTTTGTGTTAAGCATTTTGGACTCTTCAATTAACACACTCGTTACAAACTGTAAAAATGAGCTGATTAGAATAACTGAGCATGAGAAGAGCTGTACCATTTAATGTTTCCAGAATAATTCCACGGCCAGACATAAGTAATAATTACTAATGCACAATATTTACAACGCCAGAGGATTCATCCTATTCTCTTGTCTACATTTAGCACTTTCAGCTTTAGAAGTTGTTGACCCTTTGCATTAAGAGAGTTTGCCAGGGGATCGTCATCCTCAAAGACAGCAGCAGCCCATGATTCATGAGGACTCTCATTTGGGACTGAGCACATCTGTCAACACACAGTTTACAGAAGGCCCATCAGAAACAGTACCAACAGACCAGCTTCAGGCTGCTTTGACAAACACTATACTCATCATCGCAACAACATCGCTTGGATTTGTTTTCTCCTCCGGCTCTACAAAAGCACGGGGGCTACAGTATGACTAATCCACGGAACTTGTAAATAGTTATGGTGTCAGGAGCGAGAAAACAATGAGAGCGGAGGGGACTTCCTGTGTTTATAGAGGACTGGGGCAGACCCTGAATGAGTCAGTGCACCAGATTACTCCATCCATTCATCCATCCCTCCGTCCGTCTATCCATCCTTCCATCTTACACATCCAGTGCTCAGTATTTTTACTGTCTTTGATTGCGAGTTTTAGTTCATTTTTTGAAAACTTTTTTTTTTTTTTTTTTCACACAGCTGTCAGGTGGGCTTACAGTGGGTCCCTGTTATAGGTTATCTACATATACATGCCAACACAGAGTAGTTCACAAAGTATGTATTCATACGAAGTCGATTGTGATTCCTAGTGATTTTCACTTTTAGGTTAGGACATACATTATCTAAATTTGTGCTTATACAGTATTGTGTAAAGGTTTTAGGTGTAAGAAAAATGCCAAAATGCTGTTTGTTCACATCAAATTGATCTGATTTACATTTCTCTTCTGTTCATTCACTTTGCATTTTGCCAATTGATAACAAAATATTTATATTTTAAGTATCATTAGTTTACATTTTTTCAAACCTGCCAAAAACTTTTGCACAGTAAAAGTAGCAGAAGTAGTGAGGCTCTCTCCACAGTCCAACAAGCGCATGAGTTTGATTTATGAACAGACAGAGAGGGAGAGGATGAGGAAGGCAGGGGCCAACATACAGCGGACAGGGGGGAGACAGACTGAGAGATCTCGCTCTTCTCTCTTACGCGCTTTATCTCTCGGTCTCTGTGTGTGTCTGTGCGTCCTGCCTACTTCAGCAGTTTCACAATCCCCCGACCAACCAGCCAACCAGCCCAGGAGCCCGTGCTGCTCCGTTCCACGCACACATGAACGGCACAGCACAACAACAGGAAAGGGCCTCTGCGTTCTCTTGCGGGTCCTGTCTCCAACCTCCCTGGGGGTGGATCTTGTTATTATCATTAATAACTGTAGCTCAAGCTGAGATAAACCTTCAGCATACCAAAACTCTTGGTTTTGTTTATGGGATGGTGTTGCAAGAACAGATAAAACGGTTTATTTAGAGGCTTTCTATTTTGGACAAAGGTCTGCTCATCCTGGTTGGACAGACGGTTCTGTCATTGATAAAACACTGACATCTAGCGGCCAGCATGTGGTATTGCTAAAACCTTCGGACTACAATTATGGGGAATGTGTGGTTTTATCTCTCTTCAAGGTTTTGTTTTTTTAAACATGCATTGGTGCTTAGGGGTAGATGCATGTCTATTAGCTTAGCTCCCAGGGCTTGAATGTGTGCCAGAGTTCAACTGAAAGATTAAAGCGTTAATATTCTTAGAATGAACAAAGAACATTAGTGACGAAAATGATCTGTGTGAAACACTTGTGTTCTCGGCTTCCTCTCTCAAGTAAGCATGTCATATTATTACAAGACTGACAAAAACAGTCATACCTTTAATATGTAGATAAACATTCTGTGAAGTGTACATTATAGATATACTACTGATCTTTTGTCCTTGCTTCATTTATTTAGTATGTCATATAGTTCTTGAAAAGGCTCCTTTACCTCCTTTCCATAGCTATCGCAGCTTCACTGACCTTCCATTTTTGTCCTTCCCAGGACGGATGAAGAATGAACGAAGAGAAAGGAGAAACCGCAACAACCGCAAAGACAGGGAGAACCGGGAGGGGAGACGGGAGAGGAAACAAGAAAGAGAGAGAGCGAGGGAGAGGGAGAGAGACACAGGCGAACGGGAAGATAGCAGGAACAAAACCGAGCACAGGCACCGCAGAGGTCACGACACCGACCCAGTCTCCCCACAAGAAGGCCTCATACAGTAGTGGTGTGGACCGACAAGGTCTCATGCCTCCGAATATTCTCCCTCTCTTCCTCCTTTGAATCCTAACTCTGTTTGCCCCCTTCAACCCCTCTCTGCAGGGGTGTTGCTGCTACCTGTAGGATTTGAATGAACTGTTCAAGCACAAGCGCGATGGGGCAAGACAGACTTTTGTTGCCTCTAATCCTTCACCTCCACCACTGAGTCTCATTTCAAAGATGCAACATGCTGAGACTGCTGAAGAACAACGTGAGGACTGTCTGTGGCCGTGTGGAGGACCAGCAGACAGACAGACAATGTTCTAATATGTGCTTGTTGATAAAAGTTATTTAATGGGGCCCTGGTACAACATTGTGCATCTTGGTTTTTGAATGTAGATTTTGCAACATTATGTAGAACAACTGTTCATTATTGTTGGTCCTGCTCTTTAGATCCCACTTCTTTATTTGGAGCAGAATTTGTATTGAAAAATAAAGCAAGCGCTTGCTGCTCTTGTGTCAGTGTCATAATCACAACAAAAGACTGATGTAGACGAGTAAAAGACCAACCGGGTCAAAAACCATTAACACCTGTTCTGTATGTTTCGGACAAAGGTTTAATCCATATAAGTGATGAATCTAATCTACCACTTTTTTTTTCTTTTGTGTAAACTGAATTTGTGCTCAGTAAAACTCCTTAACTAGGAACCAAAAGCACCTGTATGTCAAATAAAACTATAATGGGTTTGTACCTGTGTCTGCGTTGTTTCCTTGACTCCCATCTGGAGGAACTTGTCCAACATGATCCACATCTTTCACGAGGCAACAGCTCAGCAGTAAATAGGGATGTAGCTGATTTGTTGCCATGGAGATGTTTGAAAGCACTATAAATTACAACTAACTGTAAAACCTGCACGTGGATGATCATTTCCTGCATGGAAATCATCTAATAATCATTAACAAAAATAGCTGTAATATTAAATGCAAAATATCCATTAATGTTTAGGCCACAAACAACCTTGTTTCAAAGTTAAAAGGTGCATAGTGAGTTGTGTCATGTCTGCATGTAATGAAATGCAACACAGTGCTAGTCTCAGCATATTCTAACTGTTTTATCTGGATTCATCTGCTCCGTCCAGTCCATGAAAAGTCAGTATTGAATATTTAGTACCTGTTCATATGCTGTCAAACATGTTGTGCATAAAAGAATCAACAAGTAAGGAAGCAACTGAAAGCTAAAATGTTTATTTCTGGGTGTTTATGTCTCTCATCAGCAACATCTACTTTCTTTAACAGACAAAACAGTATTTCCTCTTTCACTCAGCCGTGCAATCCAGTAATTCAGAGTGTATATGAAAATATATGAATTTTGCTTAAATTAGACATTTGCAAAAGATATAGATAAGTCACAGCACAGTAAGCACAGAAATCATAGGTGCAGGGGAATGAAGTCATGTTGGAAAAAACTAAGGGAGAAGGACTGAATATCTGAGTTGAAGTATCCCTACTGCTTAAAAAAAAGAGGAAACACTGACAGATCTTCAAATTTGCCCAGATGCTTTTCAAGTTAAGACAGAACAAATGATCGATCACAGCTGCTGTTTTCCACTATTTAAACACCCAGTGTTCACTTCATTTTAGCCACAAACTCCTCGCCCTTCTTGATGGAGGCCTTGAGCTCATCAATGGCATCAGCCACCAGCTTCTCCTCGAAGGCAGACAGCTTGCCCAGCCCAAGGTTCTTCTCGATGCCACTCTTCCCCAGGAGAAGAGGGGTGGAGAAGTACTTGCACTCCGTCTCCTCAGACCTGACATAGGCGCATTCCACCACACCCTCCTTGCCATTCATGGCATCGAGGACAGAGAAGGTGAAGCGGGCACCAGCATATGCCATGGAGAGGGTGGCAGATCCGGCTCCAGCCTTGGCCTTCACCACCTCAGTGCCAGCCTCCTGGATCCTACCAGTCAGGGCAGAGAGCTGATCAGCCGGGAACTCAACCTTAGGTGTGCACTGGGAAATGAGGGGGATGATGGTCTTCCCAGCATGGCCTCCAATGACTGGTACATTCACACGAGCCGGGTCAAGGCCTTTGAGGTCTGCCACGAAGGCGTTCGCTCTGACAATGTCCAGGGTGGTGACGCCAAACACTCTGTTGGGGTTGTAGACACCATGCTTCTTCATGACCTCTGATGTAATGGGGATGGTGGAGTTGACAGGGTTAGCGATGATGCAGATCATGGCTTCTGGGCAGTTGCGTGCGCAGGCGTCGGCCAAGGTGGCTACAATGGTGGCGTTGGTGTTGAACAGGTCATCACGGGTCATGCCAGGTTTCCTGGGCACACCGGCGGGAATCACGACCACGTCACAGCCCTGAAGTGCAGCATCGAGCTGGTCGGGACCCATGTGGCCGGTGACTTGGGCTCTGGTCTCGATGTGGCTAAGGTCTGCAGCCACACCGGGAGTGTGGGCAATATCATAGAGGGAGAGGTGGCTCACCAGGGGGCTGTTCTTGAGCAGCAAAGACAGCGGCTGGCCTATACCGCCGGACGCTCCGAGCACCGCCACCTTGGCGTTGTTCTGCGTCGAAGTGGACAAGCTCCGGGCGAGGCTAACGCTCGGTCTCACGGCGCGGGAGAACATGTTGTTTCGGTTGTTTCTTTACTGATTTAAGTGGAAATGAAGTTACCTGAAGAGCCGCTCTCCTCTGTGACACCAACGTCCTCTAGCCGAGTGCGAACAGGAAGACACATGAACTGTCATGCGTCGTGGATAAGGGACGTACGTATTACGTCGACCTGCGTCATCACGCACACTTACGTCTTTGTCTTTTATCGCTGCTTCTTTTTATAGAGGAAAACAAAGCCAGCTAACATTAGAATTCACGCAGTTAGCCGTGTGTGCGGTTTATGAGTGTTAACGCCAGGGGAGTACGGCAGAATCCAACAGCACAGCACGGTACGTACGTCGTCACCGTATGTTGTTTGAGTCGTGAGAATTACGTCCTCCTTGCTGTTAATGTCGCCCTGCTAAAATAAGCTAGCGCCGTCAGATGACCGCCGTCTATTTGCTGGAGTCAAATATCAGCCCAGCCAGCAAAAGCAACAAGAGGTCTTATTGTTATGTATGCGTCGCCCTGACAGTCTGCCCGTGTGACATTTGCTGCTCGACTAGGTAAATAATAACGCAACTTTGGAGTTGCTGTAAAATAATGTTAGCTGAACTTGGTTCTTTCGTTGTGGCACAATTCGTGTGTGTGTGAACGTTAAGTTAACGTCACACTCCTGGGCTTGGTTTTATTTTGATAACGCTAACTGCTCATCAGTGGATCTATCACAAGGACAACCTTGTAAGTGTTAGCTGACCCAGTTCACTGCATGAATTCAGACACTCAACAGAACAGCCCTTTGTTCCAGACCCTAAAATAACCCATACAGATGAGTGGATGAATGGCAATTTATGTCTTTTGCAAAACTATATATTGCAGGATATTGTGAGATAGATGTATTTGTAACAATTTGAAACTACAGTCATTTTCAACATTTGTTCTTTTCTTTTTGGCAGTGGCAACAGCATTCCTGATGATACAGCAGTTGTAAGGCCAAGTTCCAAGTAAGTATTTCTAGTTTGTCTTTGCATGTATTGTTGTAGTGTCCGACAGCTGAATGTCATCAGCAGTAAAATAAGTAAAGCCCAGCAATGATGAAAATGTCAACAGGACAGAATTCTACTGATACTAGAGAAATCTAATGCTGCCCATTATCACCATCTCTGTTATTTCTCCCCTTTGCCCAGAACTTCTTCAGGATGGCTAGTTGTGGGGAGGTAGACCACTCTGTTAGCTCCCTTCCATCCAGTAAGAAAGGCAGCAACAGTGGTGGTGGAAGCGGGAGCAATGCAGAATCCTCATGTTCAAGCTCCAGCAACTCATCTCCAGCACTGTCAGTACCAGAGTGTGCCATCTGTCTGCAGAGCTGCGTCCATCCAGTCCAACTGCCGTGCCATCACGTCTTCTGCTTCCTCTGTGTGAAGGGAGCATCCTGGCAAAGCAAACGCTGTGCGCTCTGCAGACAGGAAGTGCCGGATGACTTCCTGGAAAGGCCTACACTTCTCTCTCCCGAAGAGCTCAAAGCATCGGCAGGGGGTCGGGGTGGAGCAGCAAATGATCACGCCTGGTATTATGAGGGCCGCAATGGTTGGTGGCAGTATGATGAGCGAACCAGCCGTGAGCTGGAGGACGCTTTCACTAAGGGCAAGAAGACCGCTGAAATGCTAATCGCTGGGTTTTTGTATGTAGCCGATTTGGAGAACATGGTGCAGTACAGGCGCAACGAGCACGGCCGTAGACGCAAGATGAAGAGGGACGTTTTGGATATCCCCAAGAAGGGAGTGGCGGGACTGCGTTTGGACACTGAGGGGGGCACTGGGGCACTGGGGGCAGCGGGTAGAGAAAACTCTGCTGATGGGGCTGACACCACAGTAGCTGGCGTACAGCAGCAGGCTTCTTCTACTCTTACAGCTTCTCTGGTCACGACACGGCCTCCCACCTCCCTGGGCGGTCAGCCTGGCAGCAGCCGCAACCCCACTCTGGAGGATGCGCTCGCACAGCTGCATATCAGCCCCAGCTCCACACCCTCTCAGGAGCGGTCTGAGGCTGGTGAAGGAGAGGAAGGAGACGACGAGGAGCAGGCTTCATCCTCCAGGTCCTCTGACCCTCACACGTCTGTGGACGAATCTGGCTCTGGAGACTGGAGTGACGATGAGGAAGAAGAGGATGACGGAGAGGATGGGGGAGATGGGGTGCATGTAGAGCCTTGGGAAGATCGGCCACAGAGGCAAAGACTGAGCCCAGAGGACAGAGCCCCTCCGGGCGCTGAGTCCACCTCCCCTCCTTCCTCATCCAGTAGCAGGGGAAGGTCCAGAATGCCAGACGGCCAGTGTGCAGTGACTGAAGTGTAACGTTATCATTGATACCATCGTCACCATCAGTGAGTCCGTCATAACGAAGCCTTCCCTTCACCTTATGGCTCTGTTCCATTCAGTTGTTCTTTGCTCTGTGCCCTCACTCACTGTGTCGCAGATCATGTGTAAGACTTGGTTGATTGCGGGGGAAAGGAACCATTACCGTGACGACACACGTAAAACGAATTCAGGTCAACATGGATGAGTTGATTGTGTCGTTCTCTTAATACCTGACCAATAGACGGGTGATTGGTTTTCATGTTTGCGAGTGGCGTGTCGCGTGACGTCGGTGTAACATACTTCTGGTGTTCAGCAGGCAGTTTGCACGTCTACAGTGTTCAGTTTTTTGTTCAGTTTTTTACTAATGAGAGTTGGAAGTAAAAAGCCTTTGGGCGTCCACGTTAGATCTGTGCCATGAGGTGAGCGAGAGCAGGATTGGAGCAGTGACTCTGAAGCAGAACTGTATGATCACCATCATCCTAATAACCTTTAACTCTCTCAGCTAACATAGCACACAGAAAAGGATTTGCTCAAATTCATCTGCCTACTCTTGCAGCGAATAATTGAACTTGTTTCTGCCCTACAGAATGTCTTTGCCTCAAATCCATCAGGGAATTGATCCCTTATAAATCTCTAGTGTAGCTTAAGGCAAGTGAAGTCATTTTCCTTCTTAACGTCCCCATTAAAAGTAAAAGTAATTAAAATTGAATGTTTTTCAGCGTATTGAGGGGAGCTGTGTGTGTGTAGGGTTCTTGTGATCATTTTAAAACAAAAACGATTAAACATTGAAAGCATTTTAAACTCCTCCCACCTGACATTATTCAAATTTTAATGTGACGTATCAGTGTTTTCCTTTTATGGGTATGGAGGCTTCATCACAAGTATCTTCTCAATCGGTGTTGTGAATTGTGCATGTTTGACGAGAGAGTTATTCAAACGCTGCTGGTTGGCAGAATGTTGACACTCTGTTTCAGGGGTTTAACTCATACGCCTTTGGCATTTGGTCTGGTTGTAAAACTGACATTCTGTTAGAAGTCCGAGGCGCTAAGAAAACAAGACGATGCCAGCGGCAACTGACCATCCTGCAGAACTTTATTTTGTGAAATATTTCTTGTGGGCTTACATCATCATCAGTTTCAGACTTTACTTTTCTGAGGTTTGTGTAACAGATTTTGCTTGGCATTTTTACATGGTTTGTAATTTAAGAATAAATTGTCATTTCATCATCCTAAAACATTTGTTCTCCAGATTGGTGTTTTTTGGCGTGTTTTAAATACTGTTTGATTGGCTGCTTAGAAGCTCTTTCCAGAGGTAGTGTTCTGTAATGTTCTTCAAACAAGGACAGACTTCATTCTTAAGTAACTGCACGTTTCATACAAGCAGGTCATAAGATCAGTTATAGGTACAAGAACACAGTATTCATTGTTATACCATGACAAAGACAAAACCAATCATTTGTAACAAGTGTCACATCCTCTTGATTTCAGCGTTTGATATTCTGACCACAGCAGTGACCTGTGCCAGGAGACACTGATCACTGGAACAGGAAGTAAACATCCTTCCTGTGGGGACGGGACACATCCTGTTCTTCTCATTTCATAAACCCACATTTGTTCTTTTTCATTGGCTCATTTGCAATGCAATGAAAAATGAGCATCAAGCTAAATATAACACCGTAAACAGAAATATAATAGAGACACATCAGCCACCTGAATGAAGAATGAAATGGCTGTAAAAATGGCAAAGGTGGGTCTCAGTAGACTTTGAAACATGCACGCGGACATTGATGCGTCATGCTTGTTCCTCTCAGTAACTCCTGCATTTGTATGCTGCAGTTGTCAGCTTCCGTTCCACCCAGCCTGGTGTGATGGAATCATTACCATAATCACATTTACAGGAGTTCTGGAGGAAAGACAGTGTTCTCCTCTGTCATTTGACTGACACAGACTAGATCCTTGTTTTAATTTGTCTTGATGATCGAAAAACAGTAGAACAGCACAACACTCAGGTCTCGTCATACATTTCAGTTTCTAAAATACAATCCCCAGTACAAAATCAAATGTTTTTATTGATGGTGGTCGCTCCATTTGCATCCTTGACAACATCAATACTTGCAACAGCACCTGTGTGAGGGAAGCATAAAGCACAGCTGCTTCACTACATGAACCAAGTAAAACACTCGGGTGACACATCCAGTATTAGCTCAGGTAAGTCGAGTCCGTCTGACCGAGGAGTTTGAACCTGGAAATGGGAAACAAACGGTTTCCAGAATAGAGCTACATCCTTTTCTGATGTTTTCTGAAACCCCTGGAGCATGTTATCTATGTTTGGCCTTGCTGGAGAGTGCCTGCAGGTTAGCTGGACCACCCCACACTGTCCCAAACACATCCTTCTCTGTCCTCAGCGCCTCTGACAGCGGGAGCTCTCTCCCTGACGACACCACTTCCTTCACAGCTCGGATCACTGGCGCAGGCCCTCTTGTGTGGGGACTGAGCCAGTTCTCAGCCTGCTGCAGGGGAGTTCCAGCACTTTCCTCCACATCCAGGACCCCATCTGCCAGTCTGATCTGGAGTCCAAAATCAGGGTTCACTTTCACAGCACCACCAAGCAACCTCAGGGAATGCTGGCTTCCGACAATGCGGACAAGTCGAGCAGCTCCACCCCATCCTGGGACCAGACCCATGTGTTTGTGGACAAACTGGATCACACTGCCTGATGCCATTAATCTACGACAGAGAGGGGGGGGCACAATGCTTTTAAACATGGACATTTTTCTTCATCTCTATTTACCCATTGCAAACATTACCTGAAGTCACAGGCAGTGGTAAGTTCTGCACCTCCTCCCAGTGCTTTCCCCTCCACCAGGGCGAGAGAGATTAAAGGCAGCCTGTACTGAGACAACAATACTACAGAAGATCGTGGAGGTGTTCCATGACAGCTCAACATCTTGAAGCTCAGACTGGCTTCTGCTGCTGTAGAACTCTTGTAGAACTTTTTTTTTTTTACCTGAGTAGTCTTGTGAGTGCGTTCTGCATGAACATACACATCTTCATCCCATCCTGTGAGACAACAGAACTTTCAGATCTTTTCAAGACCTTTACGCCCAAGATTTGACACATAACCGCAAATAATTTAGTCCTACTTGTGGGTTCGATATGGCTCTGACAGCATTGAGGTCTGAACCAGAGCAGAAAGTTCCAGCAGCACCCTGGATGATGAGGCCTTTGCCGTCTGTCCAGCTCTCCAGCTGGCTCACCTTCTCCTCCAGATCTACCATCATACTTCCTGGGATGGTACAGGAAGACATCGGGCTGCAGTTTCATGTGTTTTACATGGCGGTTTCTTCCTGAGAAATTTGATATCCACACTATTTTTAAGTATTGAGTCAGCTCACCAGAGAAGGCGTTCATGCGAGAGGGATTGTTCATGGTCAGCACAGCGATGCCAGAGTCCTGTTTGAGCAGATCGATGGAGCCTCCTGGAAAGCCCTGCAGTTTGTCTCTGATCTCCTCCCGGTTGAAGCCATCCATCCCTGAATAAACACAACTGCTGCTCCACCTCTGCATTAGCCTGAATCATAGCGCAGTTCCAGATACATTTTATTCCGGTCAATTTTCATTGTGACAGATGTGAGTCTCTCATTGTTAAAAAGGATATATAACGTTTAGCACCAGAAAATATAACGTGTGCTTTGGAGACGAATGAGAATTCCAGTCAAGCTGTGTCGTTGTGGTGCTGATTCAATAGTGACGAGGAATAACAGGTTACAAATGAATGTCTCACAAACAGCTGTGTCCCTCTTTGACTTTCTGTACCTGACCCAGGCTCCACAGCTGCTCAGGACGTGTTGTGTCACTGCACAGAGAACCATCCTGCTGAAAAAACAATTAGCAGTTAAGTTTTACTGTCAGAAACAACAAACGGGACACGAGAAAAAAACAAGAGGGAACTAACAACGTATCCCAGTGTTTAATAAGCTTTTATTTTCACAACACGCTGGCCTGTCTTTGCTGTAAAACATGTAGTGACGAGAATGCAAACACACCAACCTTGAGTGTCGACTTGTGTTACACTGAAA
>CAAKHB010001340.1:117929-168296 GCA_901007665.1 Aeoliscus strigatus
CTGTGATTTGATTGGCTATTGAAGGGCCGAGCTGGTTGCTGGCTGCTCTCAGCCAATGAAACGAGACCTTGTCCTGCGATGACTCCGCCCACTGATTCTGTTCTCCATTCGGTCCACAGGGGGGCGTGATAACACCGCAACGCTGCAATTTGTATGTGAGATTTATTTCAATCATCTCTTGCAAAGAAAAAAAATAATTCGGAGAGATCTGCTCTGTGTCTGTCACAGAACACATTGAAACACATCTGACTGATGGACAGGTCTGTATTTGTTTAGGAGGAGGAGTTAGTCACAAGTTCAACTAGAGCAAAACACTGGGGGCCGTTTCAGAAAGCAGGTTTAGTGAAAACCCTGAGTTAGTTCACACAAAAATGAAGAAACTCTGAGTACATTTGAAATGGAAACAGAAATCGACCTCCCATCTATCTACCTCGTACCTCCTGCAGATTTCTGCCATAAGAACATTTTTGAGCACATGTGCTTTTAGTTTGCGGCCTGCTCCTGGAAACATGTAAGATCACACCAAGAGGGGGACACCTTCTGAGGGGCAGAGAAAAGTGTGACATGCTCAGGGATCATGATACTGAACAAACACACAAACACTGCTTGATGCTCTTTGAAAGGAGGTTTGTTCCCAAAGTAAAGTAAGTGAGTATCGTACAGGGAGATGAAACTTGAGGGATGATTCACACAGACAGAAAGGATTGATTTGTTGATGCAGAGCAGGTAAAAGATGCCACTTCAACACACAGAACACACAGAATATTTTAGTTTCTGTAAATTGTGAATAGTGCATTCACAAAATTGCGCTTGTGTGTGGAGAAAGAGACGAAGTGATCAAATATGGCTTCTCAATCTAAATGTGACTAAAATACAGTGACTGACACAGAAACACTCCTGAAGAGACACAATCTCTGTTGTGTTAGATGAATCACCTGTGTTTGTGTGGATAATAAACAAAGTGTGATAGTTTATGTCACGTTTCCTGATGATTGTACCGCAGACATTCGTTAGCAAACTCCCTTAAAACTCAGCTTAAAGCCCACTCCTCCGCATTCTATTTAAAAGTGAGGAAGGAATTCACAAAGGTCGGTGGGACTCTTCCCAGCATGCATTCCAGACAGGCTGACTCTCTGTTCAGCCACGTCAGCTCGCCTGCAACCTGTCTTGAAATATCATTCTGTAAAATGCAGCACCTGGAGGACATGGCTCAGTGGAATTTGCAAACATAGACGTTTCTGATATGTGAGTGTGGCTCTTTGTCAAATGAGAATCGGATGCCAGAGTGCTTCTGCTGCAGAAGCCCCGACTCTGAAACTACAACTACTCACTGTCCTCATTCATCTTCTGATCTGTTCCTGTGGTCATTTGCATTAAACTCCGCCCTGTTGTATTACGATCTGGATATCAGTGAGGCAGACTCCAGCTGATAATGGAGGGCCGTCTGAAACGACAACCACAGAGGGACCGTGAACATTACACGGCTCCATATTACCACGCCAATGCTGCATGTGTGTGTCTGCTTGTCTCTTTGTCCTCCAGAGGGACACATTAATGTGCAGATCGATGTGCCTCTGCCTGACTCTCCACAGGAAGTGAGGGAATGCAGTCTGCATGGCTATATACCACACACACACACACACACACACACACACACACACAGATCAGATAAGTGCCAGTAATGATCTATTTCAGGGAAGGAAGAGTGGCCGGTTGGCAGGTGCCAGAGGCTCTCAGGGGGCAGGAGGTTTCCTTTGAGGAGTGTTGAGAGGTCAGTGGAGCTGGAGGGCAGAAAGCCAGGAGACACTTTACCACTGCGGCAGTGAACAAGTTGAACAAATCATGTTGGCAGATCTGGTTTCCTGTTTTGACTCAAACAGAATCCACTTCCAAAGCAGAAAATAGGCAGAAACAATACAGCTACAGATCTAACAGGTGTCAGGAGAAAAATTTGGACGCTGCAGAAAGGACCTCTGGAGCTCGCTGATCAGCTTCAGTCAAATGCGGTGTTGGTTAATGCTGCACGTCTGTGGTCAGACATGGAAACCTGTTAAACAGCCTGACTGGTGGGAGTTAGTTGTAGTATAGAACTGATATGCATATGCAGCGATGTACAAGGCTTTAAAGTACATTTCTAAATAACCACACTCATAGTGTGATGTGAAAATCTTGCTATTGACATCACAAAATGAAAAGACAGACACCATCCAGACATCCATGACTGACACATCCTGTGTTCAGACGTGCTCGATTGTCTGTAGCCACATGTAATAATATCTACTTGTGCATTTGACATTCACTTTGAACCCAGAAGGGTATTTTGATGTAAATGGGTGAAATGATGTGAATGTTCATTTTCAGCTTCAGGCATATGAATGGAGGCAGTTGTGGTCCAACATTCAATCTTAACCTGAAAATGTTTGGATGGAAAAAGAGAGAAGTCAGTGCCATTTATAGATATTTACACGAGTGTTGGTACTGTGGAAACACATCAGTCAGTTATTTGTAGTCAGTTTGTGTTTGCATGATTAAATTCACATTGTCCCATAAATTCTTTCTCGTGTTGTTACACAGCAATCCCTTCAAAACAACCAGAGCGGGTTATAAAACACGTTCAACATCTGGAAACCTCAAGTGCTCCAACCAAACACAGGAAAACAGGGGGAGACCGCCAAAATAGTGCTCGCCGCCTCTGCATCAGGAAAGGATGACAATATTTATATTTATATTAGCACCAGGGTAGGATTTCTGGCACCATCTCCCTCATGCACCTGTTATTTCTATCAGCCCCTTGGTGCCAGGTTTCGGGGTGAGGGGTTAGGTGTCCGTCCCACTCAGGCCGTGCGGCTGTTTGTGTGTGCACATCTCTTTGTATGTGTCTGTAAGTAAACGTGTCAAAGTGTCAAGCCAGATCATTTACCAGTTACATTCTGAAATACATTTCACTCTCAGACAAGCAAATGATGTAGTAAAACAATGAGACATGGTCTGTACATATCACACACACCTGCAGAGGGACACGTAAATCATAGATGCAGGAATGCAGAGGCTGTATGCGCACACGCACGCACACACACACACAGTGATGGACTATTTCTCTGCTGCTGTCATTCTGCAGTCATCACTCACAACAAGAGATCACAGTGTCACGTCAATCGACAAGATTGACGGAAGTTTTTGCTGCAACTTCATGCTGACATATGCGTTGGACTGCACTGTTGAATTTTCTATCTGACAAATGAGCCAAAAGCATTCAGCATACTGAGAGCATGTAATAAATGTAGATACCCGGACATATGATGTGAAATTGACTTTGTTTATTACACAAAAAACAACAAAGGCATCACTATCATCATCTGATTCACCACTTTGCCCCCCCTCCCCAAAGAAATGTAACTCCTCTTCAGCTGAGTAATATCCTGATATGGGACCATTCACACTTAGTAAAAGTAGCAAAAAGGCTCTTCGTTTTCTCAGTGAGCATCAGCATCTATGTTACACACAAAAAGCACGCTCAGCAGGAAAGAACCAAACCTTTTTAGTGGAAAACATGAGAGGGAAATGAAAATGAATGCCATTATAAACAACACTTGTCACTTTCAAATCAAGGAGATGCATATAAAGAAACCAGCCTTTGGTACAAAGTTATAAAAAGAAAGTCACATTTTTATCTGTCGACACCAAGGAAATAGTTCAGTCACATGTAAAGCAGGTCAAGAATGTAAAGAAACCATGTTTTCACAGGCAAGGTACAATCCAGGCATGTACAGTATTTATACTGACAAAGGCAGAAGACCAGCACGGCTTCAGTCAGCACGCTGAGGTGATGATACGTGAAATCTTCTCTACTGCTTTTTATCTGCACATTCTAACATCCAGGTTTGTGCAAAAACACGCAAACAAAATGCTGCGCACGCGGTACAGTACGTCATACTGTGTTTGTTTGAACGTGAGTGAGTACCACTTCGATGACAGCATCGGGGGGATAGTAAAGGGTCTGTTGTTGGCAGATCTGCGAGGCTACACTAGTCAAAGCTAGAATACAGACCTGAGCGTAGAAGGCTGACATGAATGGAGGAGTCGTTGGACGTGGTCATTCGTTGAAAAGTGATGTTTTCACGGTGGTCGGAGGTGACGCGTGATGCCTGGCAGGTTCATCAGAGCAGCTGCTTTGGATCTTTTTCTTGCCTCGGTCAGCTCGGCGCCACAGGTACATTCTGAAAGTGAGTTGTGAAAACTCACAGCTAAAGCACTTCTGCGTCTGTAGGAGAAGAGTCTGGTCTGTACAGCAGAGAAGCAGGAAGGCTGAGAATCAAATGATGACCGTCTCCATGTGAAAGGCATTTGAGTATGTGAGGGAGGTTGTGTGCTTCTGGAGGGGAAAGGACGGAGGTAGGAGCGGTGCGGTCGAGGGACAGGAGGACGTGGAGGAGCGGCGGGCCCATCGGGAGGGGAGGCGTCGCTTGGCTGGACGGGCACGTCTGGAGGAGTTCTTCTGTGGAGAGACAAATGATTTAACATTAAGGATGATCCCACCATCCTATGACCGATCAAATGCAGCCACACAGATACATTACATTCTGTCACGTGTTCCATCGGTAGTCTTCTTGGCCCTGGGGAAAACAACAAGTATATTTCAAATAGGAACATAGTGAATTCAGTCCCGTCCAGAGAAAACAACAAGGAGAAGAGCTTTCATCTGTTGCAGGTGTTCTGCCCCTGGAGCACAATCTTCTAAGTCTCCTTTGAGGTTATCAGTTGAGGTTCAACTTCTTGTTTCATGAGGTCAAATAAAATTGCCAAAATAATCTTTCCCACATTATCTTGAACATTTGCATGACTTTAAAGGAGGGTAATCACTTGAGCTTTCTCGCAGACACAAGTTTGCCAAGGGCATTAGTCAGATGACTTCTGGCAGACATTTCTGTAATTACAGCACAAAGGCCATAAAAGCGTGTTCACTGCGGGGCTCCATGGAAGAACTGAATGATGAAACTTGGTACGTGTGTATGTGTGGGGAGGGGGGCGACCTTCTGCCAAGTTGATTTCATATGCCACACCATCACTTCTCTGTGTTAGGAGCCTTCCAGCAATGCAATGGCCCAGATTACCATGGAGGCTTTGGCCTGCTGCACACACCAGAAATAAACAACATTCCCAACAGAGACGTCCTCCGTCAATCACAGAGGCAAAGAGCAGGAATGAAAAGTGCACGTTCATGCATGTGCACTTGAAAAAGTCTTAGTCAAAACCAAATGCCGACTTCCACACTGGTGCGCGGTCAATCCAGCAGACCTGCAGAGTGGATGTGTCCTGTCGGTGTGTGTGTGTGAACTGCACCGATGTGACTGGACCCACCTGCACTGTGAGCTGTGTGTCCTTCACTCCCCGGCTCTGGTGGCTGCTGAGCTGTGTGTGGGAGGACTGGGTGTTCCTCAGGGGAGGTGGCAGGAGCAGAGGGTGCATGTCCAGCATGTTAACTTCTGTGACCTTCCCCTCCTGCTGGAGGCTGATGTCGGGACAGGAAGCAGTCTCATCCTGTTGGCCGTGGTTCTGCTGCGCCCGGGCTGCGCTCTCATAATGCTTCAAGATTCTTTCTACAGCCCCATAGTTGGACCGCGACCCCTCAGGGCGGGGGTAGGCAGCCAGCGTGAGGGGCTTCCAGGGGTGTTCAGTCATGATTCGATGTCCAGGCCTGGTGGAGTCTGACAGGACCAGGGGGGCGCTCACAGGCTTTGGCTGCCCTGGAGCCGTTGTCGGTCTGTGTTTGTCCTCAGCAGCAGGCTGCTGGAGGGAGACATCAGTCCTGGCTGACTGAGGCTTGGCTCCCAGTGGATTCTCCTTCTTAGAAGAGGAATCCTCCACATTGGGACCTGACTGGGTACTCGCACAAAAGAGCGACTCTGCGGCTGCTCTGTGCTGTGTTTTCCGACAAGGACTGCTTCCTGTTCCAACTCTCTGCTTGAGCTCAGATTGGGAGGTTATTGTTGTTGCCTCCCTCAGTCCAACCTGGGGTTGTTCAAGTGGGAGGTTGAATGGGATTTCTGGTTTCACTTTGACCTCTTGAACATCATCATCACATTTTCTTTGCCTAGGTTTGACCTCCAGGTTCTGAAGAGGAGAGTCTGAGGTGGAGAGAGATAATGTGACTTCAGGATTCTGGTCCCTGTTGCTCGTGTTGACATCAGAACAATGCAGCTGAGATGTACTCTCCCTAGGAGTGTACGCCTCATCTGGCAGAGACCCATCTGTGAAACTGTCTTTCTCCTCCACACCACGGCCCATCTCGGCTTGAAACAAAGTCCTGTTGAACTCAGCTGTCTTTTGCTCCAGCATTATGTTCCTCCTGGAGCCCTGCAGGTTGGAGATGGCTGGTGATATTTCCAAAGAGGACAACAGCAAATCTACAGGCAATTCTTTGACCATCGGAGGGATTTGTAAATTCCCTGCAGCAGGGTTAAAATCTGAGTAGTTTTTCCCAGCACTGCGTATGTTCACTTCGGAAAAGCTTTTCTGGACAGTCCCATAAGGTGACAACTTACTGCTGCTGAACTTGCTGACATCACAGGACCAGCGGCTGTGACAGCAGCCGACATTACAGTTTGAGTTCACAGGTACAGCACAGGAAGTGAGCATGCCATCGACTAGAACTTTTCCTTCGTTTTCTTGCAGCATGGCCTCAAACTTCCTGACGATGGATGGGCTGCTACACTTCCTGTCCACCAGAATACAAGGGCTGTGGCACTTCCTCATAGTTGCCATGGGGGATTCTGGGATGTGGAGTTCTGTGTCTGGACAGGTGGGGGTGCTCAGATTCCAAGAGGAGGTGCGTGGAGGGATGGGTGGGGCTGCGATGTCCATGTCAGAGAGTGGGTCAGTGGAAGTCATTCTCCAGGACGTGTCTGGCTCTCTGCGGGTCCAACAAGTGCTATCTGCTGTCGGGGTGATCCAGTTGTCCCTCTCCAACGCCTCCAGGTCCTCATAGATCTCTGCCACATCACCCAGCTCCGATCCGCTTCTCTCATCCTCCAGCAGCATCTTCTTCTCCTCCATCAGACACAAGGATTCAGGCTGATTCCTAAAGTAAATGAAATAGAAATGAAATTTACTTTAGGGATAAATTTTTTAAAATTTTGCTGTAAAAATGTGCTTCATTCACTGCAGTCAGTTGTGGGACAGATGTTAACTCTGCAATGTGCAAGTCAAGACATACACACAAGATCAGTGGTGGCGCCAGTCAGGTAGCACAGCAGAGGGGATTTATTTACTTATCGTACCGCTTATCCCCACTCTTCTTTCTGATCTCATCCTGGTAGCTACAGAGCTCCTCACTGACGCGAGCAATCTCCTGCAGAGCCTAGAACAGAGACAAGAGTAAAGGTTGGATAATGGTCTAAACAAGACACATAAACAAGGTATTCTTTCAAAGACTGCGAGGAATGCTTAAGAAGCAATGATAAGACCATGTTGAACAGTGTTCTGATCAAGTTGTTTCACATTAATAGTGTTCAGTCACTCACAGCATTGAGAGCTGTGGTGTTCTTCTTCCTGTCACTGTTGTAAGTCAGCTCTGCCAGCAGCACACTGGCTTGAGGGCTAATGTGACTGGCTTCTGGCTTCTCATTGGCTGGCTTCTCATTTCCACTGGACGTGTTTTTCAGAGCTGTGCCACATCCAGAAGCTTGATGGAAAATGGCCTCCAACTCAGATGTATCTGCAGAGGGTCTTAACTCAACCCCGAGCTCGGGTGCAATCGTAATCGGCCCCCCAGCATTCACTTCACACAGGCCGTCTGCTGGACAACGACCTCCTCCACTGCTACCACAGCAGATGTCAGATGGTGGTTGATGGTTTGGTTCTGACGGACTGTTGCAGCTAAGCAGGTCTGAGCGGGAGTTGTCACTCAGCAAACTGGAGCCAGTGCTGATCGAATGTACGCTGAGCTCATGCACAACATCCTCATCCAGCGTCCTCCCCTGTCGCTTGGTCCTCACTTCACAGTACAACTGGAGAATCGGAGAATACGTGTCATTGAAATGAAAGAGAGAGAGTACATTTGTGTATTATTTAAGAAAAGCAATATATTTTTCAAAGATGCACATTATACAGACAGCACACCATCTTTACACAGTGGGTGAAGTAGGAAAACAGATAAACAACAGTGTTAAGAGGATGTAAATTAAACCATTCAAACACATTTATCGTTCTATGGTGCTCACACGTGATCACAGACTGATAGGAGACGATAGGACAGCTTAGCAACATATAATATGAGCATATTTCATCACAGACGATGAAAACTTCCAAATAAACTTGGATCACCTCCGGCCTGCTGCCACAGAGTCCCAGAATAGTAACTATTTCATTTTGACTTGGCTCCCTTCCCATCACGTAACGTCTACAAAGGACAAGTGGCTTTAATCCTGCTTTATTCCTGCACTGTTTTCCTCTCTCATTTTCTGGTCTTGGAAGGGCAAATGGGAGCCACATGTTCTTTTCATAGGAAATTGCTCCAGTCCCGTAGTGCTCTGTCCAACTATTTTTTCTGGGTTTCTTCATTAAAAACACCCATCTGATCCTCTGGGCATGTCAGAGTTTGACCTTGGGCTTTGTCATCTTTGTCCTGCTCTCTCAGCCACATTCTTTTGCTCTTCATTCCTGCTCTCACTGTCCTGCCTCATCCTGCCCCCCCCCCCCCCACACACACACACACCACCACCACCACCACCACCACCACACACACACACACACACAAATTAGCACAAGCACAACACACAAGTTAGCTTATTTTTTACATAGAGCGTATACAGCGTATACAGCCCTGTCTTCTCAAATTCTGTTTTGAATCGGTCAAACTCTTGACCTGTCTCCTCCAGGTTTTTAAACTGTCTACACAAATGTAGAATTACTAAAATATTGACAAAGAAAGCAGCAATAGTCATATTTGAGAAACTAATGCAAGTGAACTGTGAACATAGTGAACATTTCTATTTCACAAAATTCAGTAACGTTATATAAAAACATTATTATTATCTGACTGACTGTCAATTCATTAGTTCCACTTTATTTCTTATATCATCACAAATATTTTTATCCTAAAGCAAAGTCAGGCACAACAGTTCCCACTGAGACTGCAGATGGGAGATGTCAGCCCTTAAGGGCCATTTAATCATGAATTTGATCTACTTTGGTAAAAAGAGAGTTGTATTTATCTTTTCTTGAGCTTTGGGGGCATTTACAGTGTTATCTCCAAATAATCTGCATTGCTATACAGGATCCAAAGATAATAAAAACTGGAGAGATGTATCGATGCCTGAAATGAGTCACTTCAGCCAGTGTCAAGTCTTAGAGATGTGTGACACATCATCAATATAGTCTTGTTTCTTGACATGAAAACAACATGAAAAAAATCTAAAAATTAACAATTAAGCTATTGTTGTAAGTTCAAATACCAACATCCCTGTCAGCACCACTGCAGGTCACAAACCATCTTATTCACTTCCTCTGTTGGCAGGAAACAATATAACGCTTGCTGTCTTCCTTCCACTCCTTCCTTTCCTCACTCTTTGCAGCTGCACCAGCATGCAAATTGAGTGAACCTCATGAAAGAGTAAACAAAAACTCTGAAGAAGAGAAATGTAAAGAGGTTCCTAAATTTGGAACATCTTTATTCGCTCTTTAAATCTCAACCATAATTATCCACAAACCTACTCATACCTGATCCCCCAAAATATCATGAACTCTTGTCAGAAAGTTTAATTCTAGAGCATCTTACCTCTTCTATTTTTCTCTGCATATCTTTCAGCTGGCTCTCCCATTCCCTCCTTTCCACGTCAAACCTCTCCAGCAGCTCAGCCTTCTCTCGTAGCCAGTCCCTCTCGTTGTGTTCCAGGCGACAGCGCAGGTCCATGGTTGTCGAGTGTGTGTCTGCCAGCAACCTCCGCTGCTCTTCCCGCTCACGGCGGAGTGTTGAGCTCTCACTGCTCGGTTCCCGATTGCTTCTTGGAGCCACAGTGCCAGGACCTGCCCCTGACTGGACCCCTCCACTGACCAACCCAGGACCCTCTCTAGCCTCCAACTAAAGACAAAGAAACAGACAGGGAGTGAGACAGGGAGAAAGGAAAGAGTGGGAGAGATGTTAAGGTGAACAGACAGTGGTAATAAAGGGATAGATTGTTGGAAAGAGGGACGAGAGCCAGATGACATGACTAGCCAGGCAGGGGTGAGAGAAATTGTTTAAAAAAATTAAAGAATGAAGGAGTGGCAGGAAGGGAAGAGGGAGGAGGGGGGAATAATACACCACAGGGACAAGTGTGAGTGGGTTCAGAGGAGGGAAGAGGGAAAAAGAGAGAGGACTGAAAGATGAAAATATCCTGTGAGAAAACACACAGTCTCTGTGGGTTCAGAGGTCACATTTCTTGTCTGTGGTATTTAACTCACAGGATACAGTTAAGAATGTGACAAACATGGTAAAATATGTCTGCAGAAGATGTACATGACCTCAGTCAAACAATACTTTGATTACTAGGTTTTAGAAGGACAGACTCATTTTTTGACACTCCAGGGTCAACAATGTTTGGTCAGACATTCAAGACAACAAACAATGGCACATGCACAGCTACACGATCTTACAACTATAAATGATCTCATAACTAAGGTGAACACATTCAAACTTTGCTTTCTCATTTTCTTGAACCTTATAACTGTTATTGTTACAATATGTCATGATGGGATGGAACAACTGGAATGTCCTTGTTTAGTTGTTTAAGTTATATTTCGTAATTGAATTATATGTGCAGTGAGACATAAGAAACAAAAGGATGTCTGTTAGTATTCCCCCTAACAGACATCAGCTTGCTAACAGAGTAGTGCTCTTGCCTTCCAATTTTCAAACAAACCTACATTAGATCAAGTGAGTTTAGATTCCTGCACTGGATCCCTTATTTTTCTTAGTTTCTTAGTTTGTCTTAGTTTCGTCTCAGATGTATCACTGGTGAATCTGCAAGATTAAATTTGATTCAGTTTCTTACCTTACTATAATAAAACGTTAAATGTTTACTCAACCACGGAGGTGAATTGGATTTTTTTTCAATTTGGGGTGGTTCATTTTTGACATATTTGATTACTGAGAATGTTAATGCATGTCTTTGTTCAGTGCTGTTTACAAGTCCAATGCCCAGGGTATTTCCCTCCAGAAACATCTTGTGACTTGATTGGGAATGGAAAGCGGGAAATCTATGTGGGAATTAAGATTGTGCTGAAAAACAGACTGATTACATCAGAGTTTCAAGCCTTATTCATCTGATTTGTACTTTAAGATAAGATAATGAGTAACTTCAGCCGCTGAGGTTTTGAAATGCTTGAAAACACGGGTGTGTTTCTGAACATTCAGTGGACATTTTTGTTGTTAGTTAAAAAAAAGAAGGGAACTATTGGCCTGGAATGAGCCCAAAACAACACGTGTGTGTGTGTGTGTGTGTGTGTGTGTGTGCACGTGTGTGTGTGCAAGCATGTCTGAGTGTGTCACAGCCATCAACCAAAGCCTTCTTATGAGCCCCAGTCACTGTGCTATTTGTGCCTGTGGCCTGGGCTCAAGAAATTATGGTCTTGAAAACCAAGTCAAGCCTTCCCGTCTGCCTGTGGTGTGTCTCAAAATGATCTACAATTACAGATGGATGATGGGGGCTGTCAATGCCACTGCGTGTTTAAACATGGACGTGTAAACAAATACTGAAAGACCAAAAATCCAAAAAGTCCATTGTTGAGGACTAAGAAAAACATGTTATCAGCGGACAGCAAAGACATCCAATCCTGAAGAAGCCTCACATTCATGTATGAACCCTGCAGGAACCTTTCTGTCAGCTGTGGGAAAACAAACACATCAGTAACTTAAATTCACTAAAGCACAGAAGACAACAGCTACTCTTGACCGCCTTGTGTGTCGCTACATGGCACAGGGTATATAAAGGTAACTGTGTCACCACGGTGACCCACTATAAATAGTGGACACACAGCCTTGTCTAATGTCACATTCCTTGGGGAGGTGGGGAGACGAGGTAAAAGGAGGAGGGGCAGTTGGCTACAAAGACAGAGTGAGATGTCTTCTAGCTGCCGGCATAAATCAGCAGCATGTGGAGAAATCTGTCCCAGACCTTGGATCCTTGCTTAGTTTGTGGAGGTGGAAGCACCCAGAAGATGCATACGGTCAATACAGTCACTGACATAGCTCGCTGACTCTGGGTAACTGAAGCAACAGGAGTACAACCATAACAATAAAGGAGGACAAGCTGCACTGGTGATTTGAACCCACCGTCACTGTGGTGTCCTGGACTGAATAATGCCCATGATCAAGTGACAAATTATATTGTAGTTTGGAAAAATAGCTTCAGTTTCTTTATCAGTCAATTGACTGACAAGGGATAACTTGTGGAACTTATTCAAGCAGTAGGTAGCAGTTTCCATGGTTTAAAGCCAACACAACTGACCACAGTAAGAAACATCTTCACCATGAAGACAGGTGCCTGTCATCTGAGGCTGAACTGTGCAAGACTGTGTTACTCAGTGAATGTCTCTTCTCAGTTATACAGGCTAATTGCAGTATTTCTGAATTATATTCCAGATTATCATCAAAGTAGTCGCTATCAAACTTTCCCGACAGCTGTGTCAGTTGTATGAGGAAATAGTAGGATATCCACGACACTACAGTGCACATCTTCTTTTCTACCAGACACAGTTACATATTGATTTGTTTTACTTTAGTCTTTAGCCTCACAATGTGGCTGCTCCAAGTAAGTATTTATTTCAATTCTGTTTAAACATATTGTAGTTATTTGTTTTGAAAAAATCTATTTCAAACAAATGTTTTCCAAATCCATGTCTGGGGTGCCATGTAACCATGCATAGAGTTGTGGGCCTGTGTGCTTCTGTGGTTGGCGTAGCAACTTCAGTTGATTAAAATAGAATCACGGATGCTGTGTTTTCTGACTTTCGTAAGGTGGTGAGACTGCATGAAGTGACATGATTCATGAACATCTGATTTTAAAAACCCACTGCCTTGAACCTGATGGTCAGTCTAAATTTGAGGTTTCATCTTACATAGGGTCAAACAAACAGTAAACTCTGGCAGGATGTGACAGCGACACAAAACAACCTTTACAATGGAGCTAACCCCACCCGACATAGCTTCCCACAGAGACATATTTCCCTTTCGTCTGTTTGTGTAATCAATAAAGGAAGTATTATGTGTGTGTGTGTGTGTGTGAGTATGTGTGTGTGTGTGTGTGTGGATGCCATTAAAATTTAGCTTCACATGAGTCAGAAAAAAGTTGATTTCTGGTAAAATGATGTTACAACATGTCCTACACCACCTTCATCATCAGACTATCCAATCTGAGAGCTTCACTGGTCACAGGATCACAAACTAACTTCAGCAGATGAACTGGGAAACCATGTTTGTCAATGGGTGTGTGCGACCAATCAGTTATAAGTCAGTGATATGAATCATATGAGGCTCAGTTAGCAGATGAAAAAAAAGCACATCGAGAAATGTGCCGGGACAGATTAAACAGCATCAAAAGTTTTCATATTTGAATAAACTCTAAATACGTTAGTTGAGATTTTGACAGAAGTTTACTCAGCGTTATATAATCCTTCTTTGAAGAATGAGTAGAAAAAAGTCTAAATCTCCAAAGCCACGCTTCCTCGCATTGATCTGTGCATGGCCTGTCAAGTGACCCATGCAAAGCCTGACACAGCGTGGCGCTGGTATGAAAACTGAATCCTCAAAGTATTTGATGCCCATTTGAAGAACCACTGAACAATAGCTGTCCACTGTCATAAAGGGGGAATAACTGATCAGCTTGTAAGAGGGCTCTTTGTCTGTCTGCATGTCTGGCTAAGATGGAATCACCCTGTTTGTATCCTCAGTGCAAATCTTTTGTCTAAGCTGAGGACTTGGACGGATTCCAGGGTGACTTATGGTCGCACCATGTGGGTGGCAAATGTGCCCAGTCCAATTTACACTGAGCAGACAGGGGTGGGGGGGGAACTCACAAGAAGCAACATAGAAATAAGCACAGTAAAACATTATTTATGTCTACCACTAAACACTATCCCCAGTACTTTTTTGGGCAAACAAAGCCTTAAGTACAGACATAACAATGCAGAGTATCCCACATACAGTTGTATTTTTTCCTTAATCTATTCTAGCATTCATCCGTTCATCCATTCATTGTATCTCTCTTTACCTGTGCAATCCGGCATTTAAGTTCAGCCTTCTCCAGCTCCCATCCACACCTGTCCCGGGTATACTGCAGCTCGAGATCGCTCCTCTTTTCTTCCTCCCTCTTCACCTCCACCTGCACTTCCTCTAAAACATTCTTCAAGTCCAGCAAAATCCTCCGGTTCTCCCCTCCCTGCACAGGAACACATTGTAACAATCAAATAGTCTTTGTCACAGTTGTACAAGAAAATTGTTGGAAATTGGAGTTTGTTTCTGCTGGTGCAACTAGAAAGAAGTGCAAAAACAATATGACTACAGCCAAATAATGACTGAGGAACCAAGGACAAAAGGAAGCCTGAGTCATAAACCTATTTCCATGGTGGAACAAAGTCCTGGGCAGGAATGTTAGGAATAATAGTGTACATCTGCATAATTGTGAAGCTTCCCATCAAGGTGTGTAAGGTCAGAGAAACAGGCAGGAAGAAATTCCGTTTTCACTCAGCAGTTACTTGTATATCCGCCACTTCTCTCAACAACGACTCCTTCTCCCTCATCCATTCTTCCTTGTCCTGCACATGTCGCTTCTTCAAATCTTCCAGTTTCCGTTTAAGCCGTGTGTGAGGGGTCTGCTGTTGCTGCTGGGGTTCGGGGCCCGGCCACATTTGTCCCCGGAGAACTGCCGCGCCGTCTCTACCCCCCGGTGACGCGGTGTTCTGGGGCTCCAAGGTGTGACTGAAGACAGTGGGCGGAGAGGAGATCCTCCTCGAAGGGCTGCGGCTTTTGCCCCTGCCTTTCTCTGCCCGCTCCATCCTGTGGCTCGGCACGAACTCCCATCCCTGAGACGGGACGTAGCCTCCACCAGCACCGCCCCCGCCGTGCAGCCCCGTCCCGTTCATAAACGCACTCCACATGTCTCCGCCGCATCAAAATAAAACATTCAAACTTTAAGGCGGAATATATGTCCCCGATATACAAGTTAAAATAGTCTGCATTCAAAGTCTTCTGTGACACAAAATAAACCCCCAGTTATCCAAACCCGACCAAATGTCCCGCCGGCCACACACCAGCGGAGAGGGCGGCCGACCTGTGAGCGCCGGGACGGGAGCGGCCGACCCCCCTCATGTCTGCGGACACACGGTCAAACCTTCATTCTGGTGCACAGAGAGGTCTCTGTCCTTCCGCAGCTGAGGTTTCCAATTTTTTTTTTTTTTACGGGAAATGTCAGATATAAGACGTGTTTTCTCTCCCCTGCAAATAGCCGCAGCCGCAGTCCGGAGCTGACAAGGACACACAGGAACCACTCCGACGAGAAGGGGAGAAGTTCCCAAAAATATCCCAGAGAGCTCTGAGGTAAGAGCAGCGGAGTATTTTTACCCCGTGTAACCAGCCAGGAGTTGGTTGTACTAACACCAGTAGCTGAACGACGCGTTGAATTCCTCTGGTAAACTGAGAACACTTAGTCCCAGCCACACACGACCATACCCCCACAGGAGACGGTCCGACGGGGAGTGGGACATAATTCGACACAACACCTGGCTGCTCTTCGAACTCGCTGCGCGCTGGCGCTGTTTCCATGGCGACCAATCAATGTACGCAGAGCACGCGGTGCGGAACTCGACAGGCACCGCTCACCGCGGAGGCAACATACAACATTCTTCATATTACAGTCAATTGCGACAAGATGAATTCGGTTTGAACCAAAAATGTACTTGTCTGTCAACGCGATAAACGTTAGCTTACCGTTAACCCCCCCCCAACCTGTGTAACGGAGGGAAATCTCGACAAACCCACCGAAGAAGACCCCCAGCTCAGCCCCACCCTTGACAGAGGAATGACTATCACGAGGGTTTTGTTTATCCTGATATAAAACACGCACACACTGTACGGACAGACCACTGTATGCTATGTGGAGACTACGCTAACCTTTACACCATGCTAATGCCAGTTTTCGTCAGACACCCCCAAAGGCAGCTCCTCACCTCTTCTTCTAATGTGGTCCTGGCTGATAGACGTCCGTCAGAAGTGGCCACGAAAGCCTAAATTTTAGCCAAAGGCGCGAGTGAATCCTTTCCACCAGCGAAGTACAACTAAATTTGAACTGGAAAGACGTAGTTTTGTCCAAAACAGCTGGAAAGGGACAGCCCACAGCTGAAGTGATGCTTTCATTACCATGACTCCCTCTCTCTCTCTCTCGATGGACCTATGACGTCAGACGTCCCACCTTTGAGATGAAAGCTCGGGTAGTTTATTTGGATCGCTGTTTGAACAGATTCATCAGATTTAGGTTCTTTCCAGACGGTTTGACACAGGGCTGGAATCCACTCGGAGCTCCTGGTACAGAGGGATCATATCCTGCTGACATTCTGCCATGACTACATTTCTATGCAAGTTGCAGAAGATTGTTTGGTCCCTTCTCATGTGTTTTGCTGTAAAACTAATTGAATACTGCCCATAAAGTATACATAATTAACATGACAAACAACTGCTGGAGTGTTATCAACATCTGGGTGCACCAGATGTGCCTTTGTGAGTGGAATAATGACTGAATAAGTGCATTGATCCTATCTTATTCTAACCTTCAGTGAATTCGTAACACACACACACACACTGTGAACTGAACTCACCTAGCGCTCCACTGTTTCTCCACGGTGTTCAGTCTCCAGTAAATGTTGAAAGCATCCAAGCAGATGATTTGCCAGGGTCACACTTGGAAAATGATAATGTCCTGTACCTTGAGTGACCTTATGTAATGTGTTGAACATAACAGAAATGAAAATGATTGAATGAATATGTGTGTGCCAGTGATGGGGGAAGGGGGTAATGAGAATGTACAATATATATATTGATTGCATGCCTTACAGAACAAAGAACAGGGTGAAAAGGAATACCAATTTAAAAACGGTGGCATAAGAGAGTGAGGAAAACAGAACGAGAATGAGGATCAGCAAAATAATGGGCTGAAACATCTTCATGGATGACAAGTGAAAGAAGAGGGAGGGGTGGTTTAGACAGGGTTAGAATTAGAAAATCACAACGCAGTAGTGACAGTCAAGCGTGTATTTGCAGCAGCTTACAGAGAGCGGCTCCTCTGCCTGTTTGTCCTCCTGCTTGGGGACATCCAGCCTGTCGATGAAGCTCTGCAGCTCCTTCCTGAAGGCTTTCATCTGGGCATTGATACGGTACAGCAGCTCGTGCTCTCTGATCCTGGAGAGAAGAGAATTTTTGAATTCTACACAGAGGGGTTTTACTAACCTTGACTATGATAATAGCCCAGTTAGGGCTAATGAAATATTGTAAACACCAATAAACAACTTTTTTCCTGTTGTACATACCTGCCACCCTCTTCATCCTCCTCTAGCCTGGCAAACAACTCTCCATTGGTGACATAGACACGAGCCTCAGCGATGATGGTGCTGGTGTCAGCGATAAGCCTGTCGATGGTCCGGCCCAGCCTCTCAGCCTCAATTCTGATGTCTATCATCTGTTGCCGGTCCTTCAGGCTTCTTGATAAAAAACGGCTGTCCACAGGTGAGTAGAGGGAGCGCGTTGGGGTAAGGCAGCGGATGTTCCTCACCTCGTCTGAGTCACTCTCCCCACCTATGGGGCCTTCACGTTTGCGGTGAGGGGGGAGGAGACGAGGAGAGGAAGCTGAGGCTGAGGGTGTGTCATCCTCCCGCCCTCCATCACTCTCTGCATCGCTGTCCCGTGGGCTGCCTCGGATGCCCAGGTGGGAGGCCAGGTCATAGCGCTGCATGTTAGAGAGCAGCACGCGGTTCTCATACTGGAGTTGCATGACTTTGCCGCTCAGTTCATTGATTTGCAGACGAGCAGCCTTCAGCTCCTCCTGCAGGGCGTCCATTTTAGCAGGCTCAGCGCCTCCTGGGGTTCAAGCAAGGCAACAGCGAACGCTGGATGTTACATCTCATGCGACACTTTTTTATCTAATACAGATTAATTTGATTGAGAAGAAAAACATATCATCTTTGTTTTTATTGCAGCTTCTTGGACTCCTGCAACAATGACTGAATAACCAAAAAATGGAAAACACACCTCCTCCATGTCTCATTCCAGTTTCATGGGATCCAGCTTTGTACTTCAGCTTGTTCAGCTCATTTGTCACCTAAATATAACAAGAATTCCATGTAGTTTATCCTGTTCTCATTGCTGAATTGCTTATGTATGAGGCTCAGTCCAGGGCCTCAAAGTAAAGGATGACACCAGAATTAACAACAGAGATGAATAAGGAAGATAAAAATGACATGTTACATCTGATTAGAATTGCCTGAAACATCAGCAAGTGTATTAAACAGTATAATATTCATATCTGTTGCAAGGTCACTTCAGTAGTTTGGATTAACCTTGGATCATGCAGGTCTATTAAGTCATAGTGCATTTGGGAGTCTGATGTTAGCATCTACCTTTTTGTTCTCTTCTTCTACATCTGCTAAATTCCTGCGCAGGAGTTCGGCTTCATCCTCCACCAGCTGCAGCTGCTGCCTCAGCTCTGACAGCGCCTCGCCTTGTTCCCTGCACTGCTGACCTCCACTGCCCGAGCCGTCCACCCCGGCAGCCGCCATACTACGAGAGAAGAGAAGCATCAGCAAGTGGAAAGTGTTTGACACATGTATGTCTTTTACACATCTGTACATATATCATACCTGTCCTCCCTCATGTCATCCAGCTCAGCCTTCAGTCCTCTGTTCTCCACCTCCAGCTCCACAATCTTCCTCCCCAGGATGTTTGCTTCCTCTTCCACCAGGCGTAAGCGGAGCTTCAGCTCCGACTCGCGGGTGGTGGGAGGTCCACCAGCTTCACCTTTTGGCAGTGGGCTGTCTACGTCCCCGTAGAAGGAGCGGTATTTCTGCAGCTCGTGCTCCAATCGGTCCTTCTCTTTGTCAATCTTTGCCATCTTTTTCCTCATCAAGATGGCTTCCTCTTTGATGAAGGAAAGCTGGCATTTCAGATCTTCATTTTCTTCCTGTATGAGCAGAACAGATGTTGCTATTACCACTTGGTTTCATACATTCATATTTTTTTTAACTGGGTTCTAATTAGTCTTATGTTCATCTTACAAACTGACATCACAGGGGACTCATTGCCTGAGCACGTGATGTGATGTTCACTGACACTTAGTCTCACAGGACTCTTTTTAAAGTGTGACTTGCCTCAGAACTACACACCTCTCTTGGAGGTGATTGCTTCATATTTGAATCCTGTAAATGCAGACTCACTTCCAGTGGTGTCTGGGGGGCCTTTCTCTCGGCTTTCTGTCCATCTTTACTTCCTTTTCTTTTCAGTGAGAGCTGGAGGAAAAAAAGTAGTTACATCATCGTCATCAGCAGAAACTGTTTCATTACATCAGTTGATGAGCACAGGGGGATCGGCAGAGGAAAAGCAGCAGAACGTCAACCCTCGGACAGCCACTTCTTCAGTGCCTTGATGTTCATGGCTCTCCTCCATCTTAAGGAGCCAAATCCGCTTCTGGCATTGTGCATGCAAAGCTGTCAAAGCACCATCAACTGATTTCAAAGTAGTTCATGCAAATCAAAAATGAGAACACTCATCCTCACTTCTTTCGTTTTCTCCAGCTCATTCTGCAGAGCCTGTTTGGTCACCTCCACCTCTATCAGCTGCTGCCTCAGCTTCTCATTCTCCTCCTCTGTCCTCATCCTTTTCTCCTCCACATTCTCAAGTTCATGGTGCAAGCGCACAGACACATCCTTGGCCACCTGGGACAGGGAGCAAGGTAATTTAGTCGATTTAACATTCATTGATGACAGAGAAGACTGATGGTCATCTTGGGTCACTCACTTTCAGGTCTTGCTCAAGGCTTCTGAGGAGCTCTCCATCCACTTGGCCACTTTCTGTGAAGCGGAGCCTTTTTCTTTCTGCCTTCTTTAGACGATACTGGAGGATTCGGCAGTTCTTGTTGGCTCTCTCCAGCTCTCTGCGCATGTCCTGCAGCTGACAGGCGTCCTCCTCATAGAAGGTGTCTCGCATCTCATCCATCTCTGCTCGCATCTCCTCAATCTCAATCTACCACAGGATAAAAAGGTGTAACGACGTGAATAACTCCGAGATAACAAGCTCATAGTCAACGCTCAACACCCCTCTAGAAACACAAGCATCATGCTAACAGGTGCGTCCATGCTGGAATTACAAAGTCTGCGTGTAACTGAAGGTTGGAGTTTTTACCTTCAGCTCATCGTTTTCATCCTCCAGCTTCTCGATCTCCTCCTGGAGGCTCTGGTCTGGTTGGGGAGCTGTTTGTGGACAATCAAGTTCGGGGGAGAGCTCCGGCTCTGAGGCCGGAGGAGATGCTGACTTCGTCTGCATCTTTGTGCCTTTCTTTCCTAAGCTTTTATTCAAGTGGAACTGGATCAGCTCAGATTGCAGGCACCCCTCCTTCCAGAAACCGGGTCCGCAGCCGACGGTGCTTTTGGAGCTCTTCTTGCTGCCGCTCGTCGCCGCAGCGGCCTCGCCTCCTCTCGGGTTTTTGCTCTTCAGTTTGGGGGATTTGGATGCGCAGGGCTGGTCGGAAACGACTCGGCCCGGATCTGCTCTGGAGGGCGACGAAGCGACAAGACGTGGGGAATCGTCGGAGGCGTGTCTGTCTGCCGCCGCCGCCGCGGACCTGCCGAGCGTCGGGCTTTCAGCACCCGCGGCCTGGACAGCAGCCGCGCCTCTTCCGGCAGGAGCCCCCCCGGCCTGCCGCTCCCTGCCCGTGGAGACAGGAGAATGACCTCGGCTGCTTCTCCCTCCCCCTCCTCCTCCTCCCGCTTGCTTTGACGCAATGGGCTTTGACGGGTTGCTTCCTTTCTGTGTGGATTTACATCCAGCGTCTTTCGCTCCGGCCGGGGACGAGGACCGCTGCTTCCGGGCGCTATTGTCTGGCTGCCGCGGCGGCGAGTCGGCAGCCGGTGGGTTCATCATGGTGTCAGAGGCTCAGCTCATCCTCAACAACATCCATCCCCTTGTTGTATATAGCTGGAAAAGAATGGATCACTGTCACAGCCTAAAGCTTCGTTTATTCCAGCAGAGTAAGTTTGGCACAAGTGGCACAGTGAAGATGTTTGAGGACCAGTGAGGATGCAAATGGTCCTTTTCAACTGGATAAATGTGTGCAACCGAGAAGGCACTAAGAGCCAGTTCAACCGGGCTGCCTGTTTAGTTGACTCCTATCTGAGAACCTTCGCCCCCGCCCCCTGCTCACAGACACCAGCAGCCTCGTCTGGATGAGTCCATCTCACTTCCTGTCAGCCATCATCACTCTCCTCATGACCAACATCCCCGCTGACTCATTACTCCAATGGATGAACGATGAGCATCAAAGTGCCCGAAGCAACGGACACCTACACTCATCGTTCACAGATTACTCGATTATTCGATCTTCAAGTTTGAAAAGCAACAAGAATCGACTGATCAACACAATCTGCCATCATATGTCAACGTTGACATCATCTTACCGAGAGAGAGAGAAACGCTCGATGCTCTTTTGCTCCACTCAATTTCTTCCAGATCAGAAAATGAACTAACCTTGTAGGGACAGACCACCGTGAACGATCTGCCCTTCTTCATGCTGGTTCCGACATTAAAGTAGACCACGCCTGTTCACTCAAAGGAAAATGCAGGAAAACTATGAACCTCCCAGTTCGATTTCTTACCTGCCGGGTATTTCTTCTCAGACACTGAAGGGTGGTGCTGATGGGAACTGGGGCGGATGAGATGCCGAGTAGAGATCCTGCCGACCACCAAACAACCTGTTTCAATATTCATGACATTACATCATCGTGGGGGGGAAACCGGCTGCTCTCATTGGAAGAAGACGGGATACACACGCGCCCTCTCTCCGTCGCTCTCCCTTTGTCCCTCTGTCGGCTGTGATTGGATGGAGTCATCGCAACTCCAACATCACGTTGTGTTCATCTATCCAAACTGACCTTCAGTCACAGAACATCAGCTCATGTTCGGGAACTTTGTACTGTTAGATCAAGTGTCGTGGTGAGCTGTGCTGGGCGGGGAAAAGTCAGCAGATTATACAGGAGGCTGTAAGATAAGGTCATTGTAAGATAAGGTAAGATAAGGTCATTGTTAGGATGACAGACGACGAGCAGAGGACCAGTGGTCTTCGGCATTTATTCCAAGGGACTGCAGCAGATGCGGCTACAAACATAGACAGCACAATACCAATACCAAGTCACCTGCTCACGTCCTCAGTAAAAAACATTTGCAAGGACCCCACAAACATCCATCCCACGCAGAGCGACACAAACGTGCATAATTTACCATTAACCGATGCATTCATTCATATTATCAAGCCCCTCCACTCAAAGCCATCTGGGATGTTTATAACAAGTACAACCGACTACCACAACCCCAGAACACCCCGTTCCATTTCTACCTGATGGTCCCTCCCGGAACTTGTGTCAGTGTGCCCATGGACCCGAGGAATCTTATCGACGGACACCTTGTGGACGGGACAGGTAAGTGTTCAGCAAACTCCATAAAAATGAACAAATTCACTCTATTATATTATTACATTATTTACATAGTATTAAAAGTTATTGCACTTACACAGCAGGAGAACCACATGACAACTCACGCACTAGGTGACGTCACTAGTTTATTTGTGTGTAACAGTTGTATGTGTCTTGAAGGGTAAAGGATGACGTCAGACACACGGTGATGTTTATTTTTGACTGAGTCTAATTTGTTTTCATGGAACCGTCAAGTAATGGAACATTTGAGATAAAGTCAAATAATCATTTCAAAACATCCAAACAATCACTAATTTCCACGGGTTTTCCATCCAACTAAAATCTAACCATCACCAGGAACCATGTGTCTGTTTCGGAACAATCTCCTGTTTGGAAAACTTCCTCTTGCCGAGGGACACAACTGAAAGTACTCCAACCTTCCAACTCAATTCAGCTTCCTACCTAATCTGCCAGGAAATGTGAAATAGGGTGCATCTGGTCTGAAAACAGGTTCAGATTTGTTTTTTGTTTTTTGCCAACAGAATGAGTCTCTGTAATGTCTGGATCACCAAGTCAAAATCTATGATTTGCTGCTCTGAGATTTAACAACATAGATCAACATCTGCACAATTCTCTCTTCTGTCAGCAGCTGTATGACGTTAAATCTCAATCCGCTCACTGTGTAATTTAATCACACTTTAATTACCACACAAGATGTCACACAGCCAATATTGATCCCTTTTTTCTGAATGGGATAGCAGATGTTTGGGGGGTCTCCTGATCCATTTAACAGGCCCCTCCACCTACCCTCCATTGATGCCCCAGGACCTCTCAGTCATTTGCGTCCATCACAGTGACAGATGTCTGTGTTCTGAAGCCTTCTGTGTACCTCCTGTGTGAGGTAGAACAATAGGAGGCTCGTGTCTGTTTGGGAAAAGTGATGAATCTGTTTTCATTTAATGATCAAATATATATAATATATATTCTTTGTCTGGAATCCGTGTGGAGGGTCACCAGTATGAGCCCCATTTCCCAATGAGCAGTTTACCCCTCCCTTCCTGTGTCATTACATTTGTGGAGTTTGTGTGTCCCGCTTTACACGTTGACATTGGTGTATGTGTGTGTCATATTTACAGTCTCCAAAATATCTCTGAAACTCTTTTTGTCTCGTCTCTACATCAAAGATATTCACTGGTTAAAGACAAGAGCTGAATTATTTAGTGAGTGATTCTCCAGTAAGTCGGGTCACAGAACAAGACTATTATTGTCACCATCGTCAGTCGGGTGCATCCCGTCAGGGATCATGTCTCTCTGCTTCTCACTCATTCGCCTCACATCCTGAGCTGTCAGAGGAGCTGTGAGGACATCTGATGAGAGATGGGAAGAGAGGCCCTGATAAAAATCTTCCTAAAAATAACACCCTCATCTATTTCACATACCCAAGGCTCTGTCTCATTCTCACTTCCTCCATAATTCATAACGACACTACACCCAGCACTCATCACAGAGACACCGTGTGCAGAGAGGAACCCCTGGGTGCTCATCACTGTTAACATGATTTGCAATGTCGCCTCATAGTTCCTTTGCTCGTTTTTTGGTTTAAATTCCACATTTTAATCCTTAAGTGCATGACACATTCAAACAATGAAATCAACCCAGAATAAAGTACTGTAAGTACTGTACTATGTCAGCTGCTTTGATGTTAAAATGAAGTTGTATAATGAATCAATGCTACAGTGACAGTCTTGTTGGGTGTAGGCATCAACAACATTTGTTGGAAATGGTGGCATCCAAAGGAAGAATTAGTTCAAATCAGAGTGGATGACAGGTCGCAAAGAAAAAGACATCCACGAGTGAAAAGTGATTTATTTGTTGGTCTCATTCACCACACAGCCGCTGTCGGTATCAGCAGAAAAATACAATGCCGGAGTTTTAGTCCAATTTGACTAATAGCGAGGAGTTGTACCTTTTATTATCCTCATTAGTGTTTGAACAGGATTTTATGTAAAAATCCAGTCCAAAATTCACTTTAATTTTACTTGTCTGGCAGCAAGACATTCACTTTGACGTAAAATCTGGAGGAAATTTTACTGAAGAGAGCGAAGATACACATTCATTCACATGTGGCTACTGGAACTCCATCTAAATACACACACACATGCATGTGTACATGATGTTTTTGGCACTTTTTCATTATTTTATGTGGTGTAATTAGTCAGTTCAGTCAAATACAAGCACTATATGAGTACATGATGTACGATTTGCTGTTTAAGGACAAGTTCCATTGAAAAAACACACTGATCCACGAGCTAAAGGATGTTTTTGAAACCTGGCTGAGGAGGAGTATTCTCTTTTCAAATACGGTCCCCGGTATTCCTCTGTACTGCACACACACACACACACAAGGGGTTGGGGGTGGGCACAGGAGCGGTTGAGAGGCTGCGGGGGAGGGTGTATAGGGTCAGGCAGCTGCTGTGTACAGTTACCATGGAAACCTTTGTCTGGTACCATCAAAATGGGCGGAGAACTTGTCCAGGATGAGGGATGTTCTAAATAAATATTTTAGAGGGTTCTCCTCTTATTTTCTCCCACGCAGATTACAGCTGGAGTTTTATCATTAGCGGTTGTTTGAGGTGTCATCACCACCACAGGCAGCGTTTGTCTAAAAAGGTGACAGACACGACCCCACCCACCCACTTTACACTGGCCTCTGCACTGCCGCAGGCTTCAACGTGTGTTTGCACCTATAACTGAGGCGGTGTAACAGGAAAGCAGCAAAGCATCAATTATTATTGTTGTTGCTGTTGTTGTTGTTGTTACGACCATAAAACCTTTTAAAAGTAGGTGTTGCGAAGTTAAATCAGAAAGTAGCAGGTGAAGTACAGCTACCTGAAATACACTGCAGTACGGTCAATGCATTAAGGAATAAAAATGTGTTGGGTGACCTCAGCAACTCAAGCAGGAGTATTAGTCATTGATAAAACAATATTTGTTTCAATCTTTTCTTCTCTCGTCAAAAAAACGATTTTTTAAATTCGAAGTTCTTTATTTCAGAAGAGATTTCCACAATCACAGTGGATGATTGAACGTGGGGGAAAATGTATGATGTCACTATGACGCCATCTACTGTTGAAAAATATTCACTGTTTTATTGACAAGAACTGAGCTACTGAGGTGCATTCATAGGCTAAAACAGTTTGTATTTTTTAAGGAGATCTGGTATTTATCTGATATATATATGTGTCAAAGGAAGGGGAAGGATGCGAAAATCTGAACAAGCATTCGGTTTAATGTGGAGTTCAAAGTTCAAAGTTATGATACTTAAAAAAACATAGAGGCAATGTGGACATGTGAAATGTCCAAGCTGGGTATGTTCCCAAACGGGCAGTGTACAAAATATCACAATGTTATATGTACAATGCAAAAACAACACAAATACACAGACGAGCACTCTGAGACAGATGTAAATCCATATTTACATAAAAATAAATAGAAACATGAAATAACACCGAAATGCATCTGTTGATGGAGGCTGTTGATGTGCTGATTCAGAGCTGAGCACGGATTTATACCATAAATACAACAGGCAGAATAAATTCAAACTCTTCTTAGTACAACACACACAGTCACTACAGAGGTTCACCAGCTTATTGATATAAATACGAAGCTTTTTAGAAAAAAAAGGGGAAAAAAATCCAGATTTTATCAATTTACATTCAAGCCAGCTCAGAACAAGGATTAGGCCTGAAAACATAGACACAAAGTTTCCTAAGGTACTGTATAAGAGAGACGTGGCTAAAAAAGAATCAAAGTTGATAAAACTGCCATTTTGTTCTTTGGCATCATTTTTACCAGCATGTGAGACAAATGACAGCATCAGAGAAGATGGAAAAACATGTGTGCAGAGAGATATCACATCCATGTTGTGACATTTTGTCACGTTACAAACACGTACGGATATCCATAGTCTGCCATTTTTACAGAGAAGAAAATCATCACGTTTCTAACTCTGCAAACTACAGTGGGTGAATATTCCAGCGATGGAACAACCACATCCTCGATTGTTTCTATTCTAACATATCACTTAATATTAAACGACTCTCCTTCTTTAAGACTGCTAATGGATGGAAAGCTCCAAGGTGAGTAATCAGTAATGACAATGACAGTCGTCTGTTGAGCAGACATGTAAACCTAAGTCTGGGTAATGCCCCACTGGATCATCGCAATTTATGTTTGCAGCACTGGAACTGGTCGTGTGATGCAGATAAACATGACAACATATATTATCAATATATTCTGAAAATAAGCAGAAATATTAGCATGTGTGTTCCTGTCTCGTGAAGCATGAAGGATATGAAGTCATGAATGGTTAACAAGCTGCTCATTTGAACGTCTGACTTTAGTGTGAGATCTACCGCACTTATTAAACTCTGTCACGTCATACAAACAAAACCATCCTCCTCGACGAGCCAGGCTCCTAACTATCGACAGCAGCGTGGCTTTAAAAGAATCAGTCGTCCGTTCATCTACGTCGCACTCACATCAAGTCCCTTACGTTTTCAGACAATAAACTTAAGAGCTAACGCCCACCTCACCTCTGCCTCACTCATCCTCTAGTCTCTTTTAGCTCGTCCTTTCCTCTTTCTCCTCCCAGAGTTTTCCTGGGGCTTCTCCTCTTTGCTCCCCACCATCGGTGCTCCGTTGACGGCCTTGCTGAGTCCGTTGACGGTTCCGTTTGAGAGGGACCTGCCTGCTTTGGAGGAGTGGGAGGCATCACGTCTGGGCTGCTGGCGGCGGTAGGTCTGGTAGTAGAAGTTGCCAAAGAGGACGATGAAAGTGATGGCATAGCAGATGAGGGAGTAGTGCATCCAGTGGGGGAAGTCACAGTTGACGTACAGGGACAAGGCCGTGTGGCCGATGGTGACGTGGAACTGGATCTGAGACAAATGCAGAAGGTGATTAACAGTGTCACATTTTCCTTCTCTACTTCAGATGGATTGAGAAATCTGTTGTACCATCTGGATGATGGTCAAATACTTCTTCCACCACAGGTACTTCTGGATCTTGGGACCACAGGAGGCCAGGCCGTAATACAAGTACATCAGGACATGGATTGCTGCGTTCATGTGCGCGCCGAAGAATGCTGAAAATAAAACCCCTGATGTTAGATTTGTCTGTTTTAATCACAATTTCTAAGATGCGTGATTGAGAAATGATGGATAGAGTCAATAACAGAAGTTGTTGTTATATCGTTCAACCTTCATCGCACTTCATTGGAACGATTCAATCGTTTCAATCGAGACAGATGAAACGACCATTAATACTGTATAATCTCCTTTCATATCATCAAGAAATGTCGACCATCAGTGATGGTGAAAGTCTTTCTTGTGGACGAGCAAATAAGCCAATGAATTGATGCAAACTCACATTATAATCTTTATTTGTAGGTAGATTTGAATATCTTGTACATACTTGCGGTGTGATCATCAAACAACAGTAATGCAAATGAGTTGCTTCTCGAGCACAGACGAGTAAAAGTGAAACACTGACATCTGCTGCAACAGGAGGTACTCACACTGTCCTCCTGCCACCCATTTGATGCCGATCCACCAGAGCGTGAACATGGTGCAGTGGTGGTAGACGTGCAGGAAGGTCACCTGGTTGAACTTTTTCCTCAAGATGAAAAACACTGTGTCCAGGTACTCAATGCCTTTGGAGACGAAGTACCACCACAGAGCTCCTGCCACCTGTCGGAGGAAGGAGACTCAGTTGTCACATGGGTGGAAAGTAGAAAACCTCTGTCACGTATTTTTACACTTCAAGCTCACCTGAAACCATGTGACCTGGTTTCTGTGTCAGGTGTCTAACACATCATGTAGCGAAGTGAAGGGACAGTGAAACCAAACACCTTCCACTAGCCTGCTTTTCTGATAACAGCACCAGAATGAATGGAAGAGTATCATGTTTCTAAAACCAGCGAGGGTGACGGGTGCTTGGCAGGCCAAAGAGGGGAATGACACGAATCAAACATGACAGCGACTTAGGGGCGGATTGTCAATTCTCTCAGAAGGTCATTGAAGCAAACAGAGAGGAAACCAAGCTACACAACAGGACAGGTTCAATTCTTTGTGCAAACACTCACCCTGACTTCATTGGGGTTTTCAGAATAGTCCACGGGCTGGCAGATGTAGCTGTAGCTTGCTGCCCGCGCCGCCAAAAACAACTGAAGAACGAGAGAACGTCTGCATTAAGTCTCCGGGATGATACAAGCAAGGACAGGCAACATCTGCATGGAGAGCTCTGGGTCTAGAGGAGATATTTATGGGGGGAAAGGGTCTCTGACACATGCATGTCTGTGGTTAAAGGTGCCATTTACCTCTTTGAAAATGAAGAAGTTGAGGAAGACCATGCTGAAGTTGTAGACGATGAGGGTTTTGCGAAGCTGGAAGGGCTCCCTGTTCTTCATGTATTTGGGCCCCAGCCAGAGGAACAGGAGGTAGGACGTACTGATGGCCAGCGTGGGCAGGGGGTTGTCCATCAGAGGCCATTTCTCCACACGCTTGTCTGTGGGACACATGTTCTCAAAGCGTTACATAACTATTGGTGATGATGGTGGAGTGGAAGGTCTATGAGGAGAATTGGAGAACAAGATCTGATTGGACGATGGATGTCAGTCGGTGCTCAACCAAACATTCCTCAAAGACAACGTATACCTGTCCCTATAATCATGTTTTAAAAATGCACAGCCTGTGCAACTTCTTTTTGACTGCTGTTCATATAGATGTGCAACAACACTTATTCTTTTGCCATTAGCATTAGCATTAGCATTATTTATCTTCTCCGCGGTCTCTGATTGTCGGACTCTTGGGCCCATGAGGTTATGAAGCGTCATGGTGCTGACATGACGCCTCATTGTCTCCACCAGCATGGTGGAGGTCTACAAATCGTGTTTTATTTTACCGGGGTCCGATCACACATTCATCACGTTTTCTCCAACAGGTGCTCACTTGTACACGATTATTACCTGCAATGGTTAAGGTCCATTTGTAGAATTCGATGGTGTCGTTAATTAAATGTGTGACAATCTCCATGGCTGTCTGCTGACGGTGACCTGAATGAATAAATGAAAGACAGAAACAGAGCTGATTCACCTAAAACTCGGATTGGAGCAGGGGTGATGTGGCACTCGGGCTCCATTCCAGAAAGCAGGTTTAGTAACATTGAGTGTGTGTGAAATGACGTATTTTTAGTGTAACTGACAAACTGAATTCAGACATATGAAACTTTACAGGTGTTTGGTTTGATTTCTGTCAACTTATGTGAAAATGAAATGTGCAGAGTTTTATCAACTTTTCACTAAAATGGACCCCTGTGGCTGGTTCCAGAGAGCCGGTTTGGTTAAAATTCTTTGTTTATTAATCCTGACATTATCCTGATATATTTTTCTGTCTATTTGCATATAAAATGACAGAAATCAAACAAAAGCTATCTTGAATTTGGTTTATCAGGAACAATCTGCACAGTCAGAAAGGGTCCCTGCTGACGTGTGTGTGTGTTTATCTCTGTTACAAAACCTGTTTAGGATTACGTTTAGGATCTTCAGCATCAAATTCAATTACAAAAACTGTGTACATCCACTTTTAATGCAGCACCCCAACATGAAGTCATCATCGTGTGATCGAAACCCATACGGGGTCCGAGGCCTCATGGAAGCGGAGGGCAGATGCGCTACGGGCTCCATTGCGCACAAAGGCTGGAGCAGCGACCGGAACAGCGCATGTGTCAGCAGATTTTCGGTTCAGCACGACCACCGAGCTGCGGTCTGCTGCTCCGGTCCTCATCGGTCCGAGCGCATCACCAGTGCCCCGGTGAAGTCCAGACTGACGTAGCGATGCATTTAATTATTCTACAAAAGATGAAGCACCCCCCCCCACGTTCCCCCACATCCCTTCACCCTGAAGCTAAAGGAGATGCTGCAGCATCCGCCAACTCCTCCTGCTGCTCTCAGCTCAATAATGACCACCGATTCCACGGCTTTTCCTTTAATTTACAGACATTCAAGGACGGATTTATATTTGTGGTGTGATTTGTGAAACATCATCAAGGAGAATTCTGCGGCATGCGCTCAGGCCTTCATTCGGCTGGATGAACATCCTCCATCAGGACTGGCCCCCCATCTGTTTGTCAATCGATGACTATTATGAAGAATACACAGGGAAAGTAAATCCAACCTGGACACACATTCGGTGTCATAATCGTGACACCGCCGTCGTGCGAACGAGGACGCCTCTTACCTTTCCAACAATCGGTCTATGATGACATTCAACACAAGGTCATCCGGTGCGTGCCGCTGCGCCTCCTCCTCCGCCCAGGGTGTCCTCCGGCGGGTCAGATGTTCCACATCCACACGGGAATTAACGGCGATGGAATGGGTCTACCGTCAGAGGACCATCCTTGCCTCCACCGGGCGTCTGCCTCAATGAATTCTTCTTCAGATCGCCCCAACAGCTCTCGGCAGTAAAGCACTCACCGTGCTTCCGGAATTCAATTCCACAATAAAAGCACAGTTACACTCAAGGGAAGGAGGGTGGAATGTGATTTCCTATCACAGATATAGACACACGCTTAATATATATGTGACACGATAATATTACCTCTGACAGTAGCATATAAATTCCCCCACAGCTCCGTCACACTTGCTTACAATCTGCTTCCGGTTGTTTCCAATAGCTTGACCGCTCCGCGTGCCGCTGGTTAGGATGTTGGGAAGATGCTCTGCGCAAGCGCACAATCGAATGCGGATGCAGCAGAAGAGCTTGAGCTTCATGGTCAATCCACCAGAGTCAGGCAAGATCAGTCAGGAAACCCAGTGAGCTTATCTTCAAAATTAAACTCAAAAAATGCTGCTGACAAAAACCAACAACAAAATTCTTATGAATTCCAACAGTTGCAGATTTTTTTCAAATTATATTAGATATATTCTTACGCCTTGTATATTTTTAGGTCTTATGTAAAAGAGGACATAAACGTAGATAAAACCCCTGTGCTCTTGAACATTTGTCAAATGATTAATTAATGATTAATATTTTTTACATTTATTAACGTGTCATAGGCGATTTAGAAAGTTTAAACATCTGTAGAAAATCTCTAGTGTAAAAATTGGTAGAGACACTCTTCAGGGAATTTTTAGTCTGAGTCGACCTGCTTGCCTTGAAGTTTTCCCCAGAGGGTGCAGTATAGTTTTATTTTGAAAATTACCCCGGAGTTTTACAAGCTGCAGTTGTGTGTCTTGACTGTTAATGGTTCGCTCCTGCGCCGGCTTCTCCTCTTCTTTCCTCCTCTCTGTCTTCTGTCCTCATCTCCATCTACACATTCGTTGTTTCTGCCTCTTGTTCCGGTGTCACGGGCTGCAGAGGAGAATTCCTCCAACAGCACAGATCCTCAGAGGAGAGTGCAGAGATGGATGCTCCTCACTGATACTGGAGCTCCCCGGCCCTTTGCTCGGATTGCTGAAACGAGTCCCACACGAGGAGATGGTCCAACAGAGGGTGTTTCCAACATAAGGTCACTGCTCCTTCGTTTGAAAAAGAAAAAAAAAAGAAAATGAAGATCTGGAGCACTGAACATGTTTTCAGGTTGGTCACAACAAAAAACGTGATGTTAGAATAAAGAGCAGAGCAGGATGAACCAGTCTGACATGAAGGGCCTAATATATTAACCTCAGGTCCGTTTAATTTACACCGTTATAGCTCATGACATACTAATAAAACATAGAATGTAAGATCATAAAACATCATCATCTAAGTACTGTGATACGCAACAGAATAACATAAGAATGTATATGGTCATTTCAGCGCAGGTTTTGGTCTAAATGTATTCAGTTTTAAACTAAAACATTCATGTCTGCATGAGTTCAACATGTTCAAGACTTCATGCTCTCTCCTACATGTTGTTCTGTGTCGCTTTGTACGAAGTTACCCATGGGAGACGGTGATCAAAGCTGCAATGAGGAAGTACCCCAACCCCATGAACCCCAACGTGGTGGGTGTGGACGTCCTGGACCGCAGCCTGGACCCTGAGGGACGCCTTCACAGCCACAGGCTCCTCAGCACAGAGTGGGGTCTGCCAGGGATCGTACGAGCGGTCAGTGAGCACAAGTGGCTCAGACATGCAGTGTCAAGATGTTTTCGAGAGTCAGTTGAGGATTTGCCCGATTCCAATTGCAGATACTGGGAACCAACCACACTCAGACGTATGTGAAGGAACATTCCATAGTCGACCCCGAGGAGAAAAAGATGGAGCTGTGCTCAACGAATGTAAGTTGACAGTGAGTCAACAGTCATTCAGCCATCACTGTCACAGTCACCTCACTTGAGTGACAGTGAAGATCAGCTGTCAGGTGTTTTGTATAAATGATATTAAAAGGAGGAAATCCACACTTGTATTTTCTCTCAGATTACTCTGACTAACCTGATTTCTGTGGACGAGAGGCTCCAGTACCGACCTCACCCGGACAACCCCAACGTGTACGTTCATTTTATATCCTGAGTTCCGTGTGTTCTTGAGAATATCTGTGTTTTTTTTGTGTGTGTGTGTGTGTTTGTTCTTGCGTACAGTCATCCATGCGTGTACTTAATTGCGCTCCTCTAGTACCATCCTGACCCAAGAGGCCATCATCACAGTCAAGGGAGTGAGTCTAAGCAGTTACCTGGAGGGGATGATGGCCAGGAGAATGTCTGCAAACGCCCGGAAGGTAAAAACACAATGTTTTAACATTTCCTCTGCATGTGTTTAATGGGATTCTTTGCATGCAAATGCCCTTAACTTTAACTTTTTGTATGTGTGTGTATGTGTGTGTGTGTGTGTGTGTGTCTCATGAAATCTCCTGTCTCTCTGTGTGGATCTGTAGGGCTGGGATGCTATTGAGTGGATTATTCAGAACTCTGAACGAGAGAACGTACCTCTATGTGACATTTACTAAGTTTGGTAACTTGAAAGCTTCTTCTTTGCTACTTCCTTAAGATGTAACTCATTTTCCCTCTTAAATTGGCAAACATGTCTTGTCTGTCTCCAGTGTGAAATAGAGTTCACTGCTTACATACAGGACTGCAGTTCTAGTCTAACGATGTCTGACAACCACTGGAGTTGGTGCTCGTACCGTCTGTTTGGATTGGACTCACCTCTGGAGGACAGAAACTAACACGCTGATGAACATCTGGTTTAAAGCCCTGGCTGGACTGTGGTCCACATCTGGATGGTGTGGTGTTCAGTGCACACTCATTAACAGCCTCTCCAATTAGGGGAGCAGCAGAGCAGGAATGGACATGACATCATCGACATCATCCACGAGGAGCTGCGACGCATGGTCTATTACCATGTACCGTCAGCTTATGTCAGAATATGTGATGAAGAGTGCAAACAAAGGTTCGGACACAACATGACAAAGCGGAACAGGACTGATAATATGCAAGAAACTTTATAACAGGACGTCAAACACTGGTGACTCGTGTGGAAGGAGTTTGAATCCGAGTTGAAATGGGTGCTTTTAGTTTCTTTAAAGAGTCTAAATGATGTGTTTGCATGATGTTAGTAAGGGGTAGAAAAGTAGTGAGGTTCGCTGTTAAACATCTTGCAGCCTTATACAGACATTTCTAATTGTTCCTTTCCGAAGAAAAAGATGAGAAGGTAACATTTACATGTCTAGTCTTTTTCTCTCAAACATACACCTTTGTGATGGCGGTAGCAGACGTGAGACGGACGACTTCTGACAGGAAGGTAAATGATAGGGTGGCCTGAAACTGCTGCCTGTTTTTTTTTTTTTTTTTTGCTGACAGCAGAATGACACGTTTCCCAGTCGTCCATCCAAATGTAGAGTCCGTCTGTGGTTGTGTATGTGCAACGCTGCAGCACGACGTGCACAGACTTTTCTGATGTACTTAATCGTATTTGACTTGTTGGAAATGACATTTGTATAAAAGAAATCATTGGAAATGATTGTGTAACCTGCAGTGAAGTTTGTTTCTGATGTCTGTGTCATTTTATTTATTGTCCTACTGCAAGAATTAAAACAATTATTTGTGGAGATGACGGTGTTTGTTGTGAATCTCACAGCGCACAACCATGAGGACTGAAGGTGAAATGTTACCTCGGTCACTGTGCAAGTGATTTCATTTGATTGGTACTTTCCAAGATATGAAATACAGCCAGTTTGACATGTAGCTGCAGACACAGTCTGTTATCATCACGCCCCTCATCATCCTCCCACATTCTCCCTCAGACAACAAACAGAAACAAGACGAGCGCTGAGTGCTGGTCCCAGGCTGAGTCTCTTGTACATGTTCTACAAGTAGGATGCAAATGTCTTGTGTTATGAGAAATAAAGGAAGAAAGAAGAAGACTGGAAGACGAAAAATTCCTGTTCAGCCTTCACGCCAAATTCAACGGGTTGAGGTGAGGCCAGTTTCAATGATTTGCCAACACACTGAGACCAAACCTGAGGACTGGGTGCTCATTGGATTTTACCAGGAACAGAGACGTACACTGACACTGAGTAACATATTGGCCTTATCGGTAGAATGAAAATGTTGTAAAAGTATTTCAATTTATATCATGTTGTGTGTTCCAGAGAAGTAAGACGTGATACTGAGGTGTCACATGGGATTGTCGTTGTCCACCTTCCCAGCATTCTTGGAGGAGATCATACTACATGCTTAATTTCTGTATTTATTTAGGTGTTGGGATGTAGGCAGTGTAGAGAATGATCCTTCTCAATTCTCAATGGTGGTGGAAACAAGGGACAGTCCAACTGTTCAAAGTACAGGGACATATGACAGTATGTTATTGTTTGTTGTTACACTAGGGTAGACACTGTTCAGTCTCCCTGTTCCACTAATAAGTACACTGGTATGAATCTGATCATATTTCATTGCTGTAAGATAAACATGGCAGCAGGAGTAAAAGAACCTGCAGTTCATCATCTGTCCAGTAGAGCGTGATATTCTGTTTGTTTAGAAAGAAAAGTATCTGATTGAATTTTTATTTATTCAGAAGAGTGTGTTGCATAACATGAATATGTCTACACGGATGTAATTTCACAAATAGGAAAGATTTCAACTCTTCCAAACCCAATTGAGCCATAAAATGTATTAAAATAAATAAGTAAACACAGCCGGCTTCAAAAGTCATGCATCAAGCGTTCAAAAAACGGGTTCAAACGGTTAACTTTGGTTTCAAAGGTCTAGATCATGAATGGAAATCTTTTGTAAATGAAATTATTAATCAAACAGCATCAGGATCTGAAAAACCTTGCAAACAAGTATGAAGGCGTACCAGTCTCACACCACTGAAATACTTCCACTGCTTACGATCTTTGGTAATACCGCACTGAAAAATGTACACATAATACAAAAAGGTATCAAATCTTTATAAAAGTGAAAAAGAACGTAAAATAGAAAACATTGTGGCGTGTCAACAATCCCTTGCGTACAATCATTTACTCTTAAAAAAAAAAAAAGTGCTGCAGCCTCAGAATAGCCCAAGTGCCAAATACTGCAAACTCCCTCTGCCCATGGTGCATCTCCCCTGTGTGAGCAGCTCTTCACACTAAACAAACCCATTTCATCTAAGGCAGATGTTTGAATCCCATGTTGAAATGAACTAAATAAAATCAGCATAAGGTTTCTGTCCAACTACAGTCAAGAGGTCCCGTGGATGGAGGAGTGAAGCCGACGTCCCGTCAACGCTTCCTTATTATCCTCTTATGATCTCCAATCAAAGTTTGTCATACTCGCTGGCTTTTTACACTAAAACTTCACAGGAGCCTTAAAAAAATAAAATAAGATCAAATCAAAAAACAAAACTTGATTGCATAATTGTCCCACAGCCTGTGCACCCTCCAGTCATATTTCCTCTAAATATACATCCAGGAAACAAAAATATCATACATTTCTATGTACAGTATGTACATGCAGATCTTCTGTGGGAGAATCAGAAGTTGAACAGGTCGATGAAGTCTTGAGGGGAGAGAGCCATGGTGCAGCTGTCTGGGTTGTTGGCTGTGCAGGGATGGTTTGTGTCCTGAGGAGACACAGACAAGCACTGACTCCATTTGCACCTTCACAACCCAGAAAACACTGAAACAAAAACCTCTATGCCTGAATATACCTTCCAGAAAAGGATGTGACAGTGTGAGCAGAAGTGCAGGGTGTCGGTGTACTGCTCTCTGTGAGGATAGCAGCGGCTCAGCTTGAAGTACATCTTTTTCCACTCCAGGTGACCTTTGTCTGACACCATCAGACGCTTTCGGATCTAAAGAGGACAAAACAGATCATAAGAGGTTTCTCAGACAGAAAACCTCACCTGAATTATATGAACATACTGTCATCCACGCTACTTGAGTCTGAACTGCAGATGATTGTAACCTACTTCAGCTTGAAGACTCAGTCGCTGATCAGGCACGTAAATGAAAATGGTGTGAGGAGACCGAGGTGTCAGTAAGTATGTCAGTATGCTCTCTCTCTCTCGCTCTGTGCTACCTCACATGCTCCAGCCTCGGTTTATCAGAAACCATTGTCCTCCTTTGCACTCAGTGTTACAGTCCCATGTTCAACCAGAGCAGGAGATAGAAGAAGCAGTAAAATAGTAAAGCAGTTGTTAAAGGACCCTCTGTAAAAAACCCATGTGATGTGTCTTATTTTAAGGGTAAAGACATTTTTTAACTAGAAATTAGACACGAGAAATAAAAAAAAAGAAATAAGAAAAATACTGAATATGAATTTTTGCAGAGTGAGAAGAGAAGAGCGGCCTTCTCAGATCTTGCTGATCTCCACATGCCTGTCTGTCTGTGAAGTGGTACTGGCAGAGTCTCTTCCAGAGCAGACGGTCCTCCGCCAGGGCCCCCAGCTCTGGGCAGACCTGGCCGAGGCTGACCAGGTCTTTCCCGTCCGACAGACACTGCATGATGTTCAGCTGGAGGCCGGCAGGCAGGTCGGTCAGAGTCATGCCTGTGGATGTGGGCTGGAGGAGGTAGAATGAGATGAGAACGTCTGGCATTCCTTAAATAATGCATCAAATCCACCCTGTGTGGGTAAGAAGTCTTACCCTGTTGATCTGGATGTTATCCAGCTGCTGCTGCCACTGCAGGATATTCTCCATGCGGTGCATCCAGATGTTGATGTTCCCCACCAGGACGGACTTGCCCATGTCCTGAACCAGACCGCACAGCGAGACGTAGAGCGTCTGCAGCAGCTCCTTGATGGGTCGAACATTCTGCTGGTCATCGAGGACTGAGGCAGGAAACCAGAGGTTACACACAGTTTAGCAGGCGCCACGTGAACAGACTAAAAGATGAAATATTCAGTGAAATATTTCGCACAAAAGCTTATGAAGGCTCCAAAATGTTTCGCAGTGGCTGTGTTCCACCTTCTGCGGTGTTTACAACATTTAGGCAGAAGGTTCCATGACAGCACCTAAACACGCCGAGACTGTGTTTAACAGAAGGAACATTTTGTTTACACTGTGGCTGGAAAGCACGGGGGCCTGGTGACTGTCAAAGAACTTCACTGCACCATCAAAACACTAAATTCACACCCAGCTTGTTTCAGGTGTCAGCAGGTGCAAAACACAGAGCAGACAGATTTCCTCTTCCTCGTTATAAATGTGTTTTTAATCAATCACTCAACCGAGACTCAGTGTCGTGTAAGACGACTTATGCATCTCCTCCGTCTGTGTGTCATGTTGAATCCTGCTGACTGACAGCGTAACCCTCCTCCAGCCTGCAGGCCGACAGCACAGAATAACTGTACCGACCAGGAGAGGAGTGGCAAAGCTCACCTTTCTGCACAACTCTCTCCAGAATATTCATGTAGTTCTTCTGGGCCACTCCGCTGAGGGAGGGGAGCTGGGACTTGGCGATAAGCTCCAGAAGCTACAACAGACAAGAGGAAAGAGAGAGAGAGAGAAAAAACAGTTTGTTCCACTGAGTCATAACTAATGTTTGTTATGCTGTGTTCTTCCAAAAGACACTGCTGACAACAAACACACTCCCCCTCCACTGAAGTCACTTTTGGCTCTGATTGTCTTCAGGGGGAGAAGCTACTGGAAATATGTTGGACATCAACAACATCAGCCTTCTTCTTTCTTTTTTATCATTTCACTCCTGATCCGCTGTCATGTGCATTAGCCGAATCCTTTGACGGGCGTGAGTCTGTGCGAGCTGCCGTTTGTGTACTTGTTATTGTCGTTGGCTCATGTACAAACAGTGTCTGGTTGGTTTGTCAGAGATTCTGTGACGTCACGACTTCCCCCTTGTTCAGGAATATGTGACCTTGCACGGAGCAATTTAGGGAGAAAGAAGTAGAAGCATTTGAGTATTTAAATATTTCACCAAATAAGTTTAAAAAAAATATATATTAGAATTAGCGTCCTGTGCAATCTTAACTTCCCCTGATTCCATGTTTTCATTTTTCCAATTCCTCTCTCAACATAATCCCCCCTCTTTCCTCTTTTAGCATCTCATCAAGCGTTCCTCTCTTTGTAGAGCAGCCGAGCAGAACAATGTACGTTTCCATGTCTACTTTTAGCCTCTGCGCTTCACTAAACTGCATAGTTTGGTGTTTCCACAAACCCACCGACATACTAGGAACACTGCACCCCCTCGCCGTCATGACACAATGTGAAGGTTCTCTCCTTCAAATCACCTCCACACGTCTCCCTGTGAGGGGGGAAAAAACGCCCACTCGTTTTCTCTGTGAAGAACTTGATCTGTGTAACTGAGACAGAGTTAAATGAGACCACAAATGCCATCGGCCAGTGAAAAGCAGTGACCTAGGACAGCGTGTCCACACTGGAGGCTAGTGTTACAGCCGTATTGTTGTGTGGGGTGACCACACTGGACCCGTTGGAGGCAGCCAGCTCTTAAAGGTCAGTGACGACTACATCAACAGAAAATGACCAGCAAAGATGGCTGACACATTAGTATTGTCATTCTGAGAGATGGTCTTCCCATCATCCACATAGACACAGGATACAGTGACAAAAGATCAACAGTGACAAGTGGGAGGAGAAACAAACAGAAGAGGAAGGTCTGCGTCTGCCGCGTGTGTGTGTTTAGGTATCTGAATCACCTGACAACTACAGGGTCCAGTTTCATACACCCCTGTCGGGTGGTCTCACCTCAGCACACAGCTGTCACACACCCTCCTCTGCTCTCCTCTCCCCACCAGCAGGCCGTCCTCCACTCACATGGGAGCACATGTGGGAGAGTCGACCTCAGTGTGGTGATGTTTGGAAGGGAAAGGCTCCAAAACCACCTCAGAGATTTGACGCTGACTGAATGTAGTCCAACTTTACTCTGTTCATCGTGTCACATGTCCCACCCACAACGGTACTGTGAAGCATTCGGCGTGCCGACGGCAGATGAGACTGTATTTTCACAGTGTTTTTTGTTGTATTTCATTGTACTTAAAAGGACTTGGGCAGTGAAATGAAATCCAGCTTTGTTTTTTTTAAATGTATATGAGTAGTATTCAGCTACAAGTAATATGTATTTACATTGAGTAGTCAAGCAGATATGATGTGACTGTTCTTCTAGGGAGGCAGACAGAGCAGTCGGTTTCTCAGAGACTTACATAATTTAAGTATTAAAATATTTTCATTCAAAACACATCAAGCGTTTTTTTCTGATTGTAACATATTACAGTGCATCTAAAAATAGCGTGATGGAAACACAGCATACCCTTCCTCTACCTCGCAGACACACACGCACGCACTTCCTGGGTCAGTATCGTCACCACTGTCAGACTCTTGTCTGCAGAGGAGTGATAAGACCCCTGCAGATGCCTTCACACCCTCTTAGTCTAAGTCTGTGCCACTGACAAAAACACAGTGACCAGCACAGTTGAAGAACTGTGACAACAACAGACAACAACATTGAAGAAACTGGGGGGAATAAAAATACTCACCCTGACGACATAATTAAATCGCCTCGTATCCTTGATAGCGCTGCAGAAATCTAAGCGGTTGAAGGCCTCTCCCAATGTACAATAGCCATGGCGCTGGAAACATTTAACAATCACAAAGGTGTAAAGTGGGATTTTGTATTTACATATTCAGATTTACTTCTGATCCTGATTCGTGATGACAGTAGGTTACCTCTTTGGTGCTTCCTTTGTGAACATATATCCACTTCTCCATGTGGAAATCTGGGAGAAGGAGAACACTTATAATAACCCCCATCGCAAATAAGACACAGTCGAAGAATCAGCACAGACCTTTGAGTAAAAGATCATGAAATTGTGGGAATTAATAATAAACAATCCTGTTCCACTCAGGAAAGTTGGGCTCTTTATTACATGATTAATAACCCCACATACACACAATAACAAAAAGCCTTTGCATATTGATTCATACAATAAAGAAAAGAAGTGTGTGCGTGTGTGGTGACTCACAGGGGACTTTACTGTTGTTGTTCATCAGGTCCTTCTTTCTCTTCTTGGCAGCCATGTCGAAGCTGAGAGAAAGCAGTAAGTTCTCCTTGTTGAAACATTCCTCCTCCTTGTTGGCTTTGCAGAAGCTGCACACAACACGTGATGACATATTTCATTTCACTAGATTATCTCGACGCTGTAAAAGGAAAAAAAAGAACCAAAACACTGCTGCTCCCCCAAAATAAATGGATTAAATGTCCAGTTGCTTCGTTGTGTTTTTAAAAGGTGACTCAGCAGGCTAGTTAACCCCCCCCCCCCCCCACCCCCTCCTGTGTGTATCAACAGCTGAGTGATCACAAACTAGAGAAGGAGCACAGAAACAAACACTTTCCGTCTGACTTTCCCTGTCGTCAGCCTACTTTGTGCCCATACCGACGCATCCCCAGCTGCACTAGCTGCACGTCTCTGGTCGTGTCAGGTCAACAGCGACATTTCATGACAAACCTCTCGACGGACACGTTGTTGTTCTTGTCGTCCACCGTGGTCTTCTTCCATCCCTCCTCGGTTTTAACCCAACTCTGACCCGGTGACCTCCAGTCCTGTCCGAGGAAAGGCATCCTCACGTCGGAAAACCAGTCGTCAGTAAGTTGGAGGTCGTCGTCGTCGTCGTCGTCGTCGTCCCTGCTCGTATCTCCGCTCCCGTCCCGAACGTGTCCGGGTGTCCCTGCTCAGCGTCTTATATCCCCCCGGAAGCTCCTGAGTTCCGCCCTCCTCGGAAACTTCCCTGCAGCACGTGGCTTTGTTTATCAACCCAAACTGTTGCAAAACCTCCTGGAAAGTCGAGCAGAGGAACCGCGAAGGGCTCGGCTCACGTCACATAGACTCCGAGGAACCCGGGGACGTTTGTTTGTCGAGAACGTTTCCTCAGAAGCTGTCGAAGACGGCATGTGTACATGTTAGCTTAGCCTGGGCGGCGATTACGTAACTGTCTCAGCTGTGATGGAGGCGGAGTGTAACTTCATGTCCTCGTGTTTGATGTTGTGTTTCCACCCCCCCGCACCCCCCGAACGTGGATGTGATACACTTTTAGCTTGGAAACAATTGCTAAAAATGAGATGTATCACCGGGCTGAAGTGCTGCTCTCAAGACCCCTTTCCCAGCACGCGACACAACTGCAGTATTTGTTAGTTATTGTACTCCTGTTAATAAAAGTAACTGTTCAGAAAGTGTTTTCACAGTGTCCACCCGTGTCGCAGTAAATGTGAAGGAAAAACAGTTGAGTCCCCTGATCCTGAGTCACTGCTGCTACTTTAAATAGAGCAAGTTGTCCTTCATGTTCTTCCTGAGTATTGTGTTTCATTGTGTGTGTGTGTGTGTGTGTGTGTGTGTGTATCTTTACCACTGTATTCTATTTTCCTAAAACACCAGCAACAACAGTACAATACATGAGGACTGAAAGAAGCATTTTGTGTATTTGGTGTAACGTGAGTGTGTGTAGGCCACTCGGTCAGTTTCGTTTTGTGTGTGTCGTTGAGGCTTTCTGACCGAAGGTTAGAGTGTCTGTGTGTTGCATCAATACACTCTTGGTGTCTTTGTGCTTTCAACGGCAGATATCAGCAGTGTGCCTGTGAAAGAGCAGGAGGTGTGTATTGGATTTGTAATCAGCATTCAGTCACATTGACCTCTCACACGTCAACAAGGAAGTGCTGTGCTGATCTAAAACAAACTTTTGATTGCTTATGTCATGTGACTGTCGGTGAAAGCTGTATTCAGCATCCGTGGGGTAAAGATGCAGCTTTGCGTGTATGTGTGTGGTTACGTGTGTGTGTAAAAGACAGTTTGCTTACATGTCTACATTGTGGACAGGGGTTCTTTCCATAAATCATGACACACTATACTGCAAAACATGTCAGCAGCAGCACATGCTGCGCAACAAGCACAAGGGTTGTTTTTTTTTCCAAGAACCAGCAGTCATGTCATCCAGTACTAGCAAGATGTGTGTATGGTCCTTTTGGACAATGTAAAATTATTATTGATGGTTTTAAATAAACCTGCAAAGTTCTGTGATTTGCACCATTGTGGTATTAAAAGTGTGTCATATATCTAGTATATCTAGTGTGATCAGGCTTCTTATGTGGGGTTTTAATTTATAACTTAGATATATGTAAAAGGTCTCAGGATGTACAGACACACACACAGATTGAGAGATATTGCATTAGGTTGTATTGTGTTGTGTCACTGACACTTAGAATTATGGTGTCCAATAAACTGATATGTGGCAAAGCATTCTGGGAGAATATATACCATTTGATGATACAGGAAAAATGCAGTCATTCAAGTTTGAAAGATTTAAGTTCAGGGAATGGTGGCGCTGGTGATGGTCATGTGATCTTATCATCCTGCTGCTTTAAGTAGATGTGGAGGAGGAGGAGATCGAAATGAAACTCAATGAAAGCAAATGTTCATTTGTGAGTTGTATTAAAAAATGTATTATTATTATTATTATTATTATTATTATTATTATTACGATGATGATGATGATTATTATTATTGTTATTTTTATCGTGGACATAAAATTACATAGAAGATAAAAGCCCCTCATGTGTCCCTGATGAGTAAATGGTTCTATTTGTAGAGTTGGCCAAACTATAAAATAACATGGAAAGTCCCAGCAAGCGTTGAGTCTGAGTAGGGTAAGTGATGACCTAAGGCCCTAAAGACTTCAGGTTTAAGGTTGTTTATTCAAGGAAATCATCAGAATCAGTTGGCTTTATTTTTTACCACAAATGTTCACATCAGAGTGTAGAAGCTTCCAGAAGTCTTTGCTGTGTTTAATTGAAAAGGTCATTAGAGAATTCATCCCAGGTTTTGTTGTGATGTTATGACCAGACAAGACAGCTGCTCCATCCTGCTTGACCCTCCAAAAACCTTTAATTACACATACACACACACACACACACACACCTGTTGCTGCTCCTCCTATATAAGTTTCATCACTGGCTTGGACCCGCTGTTGTGAAACCCCAGTCATCAGTTCTCCCTCGTCTCCTCTCACATCTGCCAGCTCGCCCTGCAACTCGTACGACCACATGACTCACGTGGCGCGACATTCGCCCACTTGTTTGTGTCTGAAAATAACATCAGATCACCTATAGTTTTCCAGTCCCCCTCCTTTTCTCACCCACCCCACCCCAGACACATGTCCCCTGGACTTTATTTGCTGGCAGGAAGCGAATGCAGCATCTGACCTAGTGACTTGTGGTTTCATGATGCCTGTTGGTCACATCATGTTCGCTCCACACATTACACAAGTTATCAATAAATGAAGTTACTGATTTATAGTTTAAAAGAAGATTATTTATAGTAATTTAAGACCTGACGTTGCTGAATTTCCTTCCAAATTCATAATAAATGATATTCTGTCATGCTGGCGGCCATGTCTGTAACAGATCTCAGTCCTCCATGTCACTGTCTACGCTGAGCTCTTTAGTAGGAAACTGGACTTCCTTGGTTGCTTGAAGATGTTTCACCTCTCATCCGAAAAGTTTCCTTCAGGTCTGACTCAATGAGTAGCCAATCCTTGGATGAGAGGTGAAACACTTAGGTCCTCATGTGTCCTTCATGTCATGTGCTATTGATTCAGATGACTGGCTCATCTTCAGACCTTGAGATGTAATTTAAACCCCCAACAGGTGGAGCACATGTGTGCTGCTGCAGGAACTTGTGTGGGCACGTTAGGTTCAGCGTGGAGCGTGGAGACATACGGGACATGTGTGCACCGAGATTGCTCACTCAGCAAAGTATGAATACTTTGCTGTCTGTAAGAAGCTACATCTTTTTTAGCATTTTATTGTTCAGCTAAATATAATGAAACAGCAGCAGGTCTTTTTATAAAACAGAAAACCAGTACAAATATATGAAACCAAATACAAAATTTGAGAGGACAAAAATGTGCAAATACAAAGAACCAAAAAGGTCTCAGACCATCAGGTCTCAGTGTGCATATTTGCTCCCCGGCATCAGATGTGAATGTTTTTCCTTCAACCACCCCAGCAGATCCCCAAACATTCCCAAAAACACAAAAAGAAATGACTTTGGAATTGAAAGTGCTGGGGCAAATCGTAATTCTGCTTTGGATTGGTGAAAGTTCTTGTTTTCAATAAATTCAAAACCAAAACCAAAGCTTTGTTATAAAACACACTGCACAGAGGCAGTTTAGAGGGTGAACAGGCACCTAACAACAAACATGACAATGCATGTAATGATAACTGGTGTAAATTAGTGAAGATTTGCATATGAAGTCAAGAAAAACTGCAGTAAATTGACATAAAAACTCGGCGACCAACTTATCGCATTGTCATGTGTTTTTCCATTAGACTGCAGTTCATTTGATATTTCAGTAGTCTCAGACAGCTGCGGCTTTGACTGGCACCAAACGGCACACTGCCATCGGACTTTCAACTTGACATGTAAAAGCTCCGGATTTAGAGCTGGCTGGAAATAGTGTTTTACCCTTTGTACCATCAGACACGGTCAAATGAGCAGAAAAACCTTTCCTAACTACTATCAGTCCAGTTATCTAGATGAATAGTTGTACCGTCCGGAATAAACTGGGTTCACAGTAACATAATTAGAATGTAATTTAGTTATATATCACATGGCAGAATGAAGAGCTAGGATTTGGCCCACGTCTGTGTGACGCAGGTCAGTGTCAGGGAACCATGGTCAAAGAGTTTATACGGCAGAGTTCCCTTCGACGTCCACGCGTCCGCCTTCGGGTCGTAGCTCTCAAAGCTGTCCGAGTCCTCAATGACGTCATGGCCGTTAATGCAGCGCCCACCAGTGATGTAGAGTTTGTTGTTGAGCACCGTGGCAGAATGGTGCATCCTCCGCTCCTTCAGGTTGGCACACATGATGAACCGGTTGGCCTTGGTGTCATACGCGATCACTCTCCTGGTGTATCCTGTGACAGGGGAGACATTTATATGAGGAGGGTGGCAGACATATGATCTGAATTTACTCCAAAGAATAATAATCCTAACATGTCAGTATCATGCTGAGGGGTCATTCTAGCCGTAATTTGCTGGAACTAACTGAGGTCCTCTTGTATCAACCGTACGTCCATGTTTACTCTGCATCTAACTCTCACCCTCACCTCCAACAATGTAGATTTTGTCGTCCACAACTGCGGCAGGCGCAGACACATTCTTCACTGTTCTGTTCTCCATTGTAGACCACATGTTCCTGGCGATGTGATACACCTACAGAGGGGAACGAGGCAGACTGACTGTAATGACACTTTATTGATGGATGGGTGGATGGATGGATGAGACCCGAAATGACTGGTATTGTTTGAGTTTACCTGTATCCGTCGGACTGGGTTCTGCAGTGCGTCCTCTCCTCCGAACAGATAGATCCTCCGGTTGGTGGCAGCCACTGCAGGGTGCAGCACGGCCTCAGGCATTGGTGCCATGGACTCCCAGTGGTTGAACATGCTGTTGTATCTAATAACATTGAGACATGTTATTAGATTGTTTCCTGTTGGACCTGAATCAAACTTTTCTTCACAGATCTCCTATCTTACCTTTCAACAGTGTTTGTCAGCTGCGTGTTGGGCCCGAGGCCACCCAGGACGAAGATGAAGTGGAGGTAGGAGACACTTTGGTGGGCAAAGCGTGGCTCCAGCATGGGCTCAGCCACCCGCCACTGGTTGGTCTTGAGGTAGAGTGTGTAGACTGCTGCACTGATTTGGGTGGACTTTGTGTTTCTGGTCAGGCCTCCAATGACGTACATCACGCTGTGGAGCGCGACATAGGAGGCTTTGTAGAGGCGGAGTGGCAGCTTGGCGAGCCACCGCCACTTCTGGTCCGTCTCATCAAACACAAGAGCTTCCCTCGAAGTCTGCTCATTGTTCTTCCTCCCTCCTATCACCACCAGCATGTCATGGTAGGCGTAGCGCCTCGGTGCCCCCCACAGAGGTTTGAAGTCTACTGCAGTGCCAACAGAAAACATCAGGCGGCGCACAGATTCAATGAGCTCAGTGCATAGGCTGGAGGACTGGATCAGAGGGTCGTTGGCTATGAACTGGAAGAGGAAGGTGGGGTGGATGTAACGAAGGCGAACCTTTTTGAAAAGGTCACTAATGGCACCACGCCTGGATAATGGATCATGATGGATCCAAGCAACAAGGGTCTCAAACACCTGCTCCTCCTCTGCACAAAGACTGTCATCCTCCAGGTATCCCATGAGCTCTGGCAGAGAAAGCTCACACAGATCCTCGGATACGGACACATCAGAGAAGCTCTTCAAGGCCATATCCTTCGCTCTGCATCTCAAACTGTTACAGCTCATGATCTCAGAGAGTCTTATCATGCTCAGACAGTTGTCTGGGCTCAGCCGCTCCTGAAGAAAACTTGAGCAGGCCTCAAAAAGACGGACATATTGCAACATGGATGCCGCTTGCATCAGGGGGAGCACGATGTCCATGCTGATACTAGCCAGTCCAGTGTAAACATAGTCAATGATGCGGCTCAGGACAGCCGACGGGACGCCCTTCAGGTTGATCTTGGTCTGCTGCTGTTCCTTAAAATTGTGGCAGAACATGGCTCTGAAGTATGGACTGCTGGAGACCAGGACATTACGGTGACATGGGATCTCCGTGTTGTCTGAACACAGTAACACGTCGGTCAGGACGTTCTCACGTCTCAGTGTGTTGAGCTGAAGGAGCAGATTTGACGACTGCTCCTTGTCTTTGTAGTGAAACACCTCCACCGCTGGTCGCTCCATGCTGAGGAGAGAGTTTCTGGCTTAGAGATGATCAATCACTGAAATCACTCATAATGATTCAAATCCCTGAAATATTCTATCATAAAATAATACCATAATATGATCCGACAACTCAAATTCTTATTCACTTCATTCTTCACCACACAGCTGGTAAAAAGATAAAAAGATTTGGTACATTTAGGTGGAAATGAGCTTGCAGATACTCTTTCCCCATAATCTAACATGTGGACGGATTCGTTATGGCACATGGCACCGTGCAGCACCATGCAGTTTTGTCATTGGACTTGTGCTGCTTCTGTCCTGCCTTTAGTACGTTCTTATGTTCAGATTTTTGTTCTTTTAAATTGTACAAATGTGGCAGAGGTGTTTTATTTCTCAATTTCTTCAGATGCACATACAAAACATGCACAAGACATATGACTGGACAATGACAAAGTGAACAAAAGCCTCTTTTGTATGAGACTTGGATTGGAAGCCATGCCAACATGAGAAACTGGAGATAAGACGTCCTCAACGGTGTGTGCTCCATGGAAGCTTACCTTCTGCTCTCTTTTATAAGATGTCTGGTGCTTCAGTCTGTATTCAAAGCAAGAGCTCAGCAGAAAATCTGATGTCTTGACATTTCCTTGTACTTTCTCCTTCGTTTCTCTCGTGTTGATGCTGTGTGACTCTTTGATCTGAAGGGGGCCGTCTCTTTGTAGGAGGGTGTTGCGCTGCTGTTTGTTGTTATGGTCTCTCTCCACGAGGCCTCTATGTACATTCCAGCCCTAAAAATAGGGCCTCTCTTTGGCAACACCGCAGCAGACTCTCATGTGACATGTGAGAGCGCTTTCGCAGTGTCCGTCAGACGCCATCACTAAATCTCTACCCTTTGTTTTTGTCTCAGATATCATCTTCTCATCACACAACCTGCTCTGGCAAAGACCGTTGATAACTTAATTTTTATTCTCTCCATCATCCCCAGCTCTGTTGGCCACATTGCAGCAGTATGAATATGAATATTGAACAACACTATATTTTCACATGGTATGACCTTATAGACAGGAAGATGTTTCGCTATTAGATCGAAAAAATGTTTCTCAAGTGTTTGTGTGCATGTGTTTAGCTAACCTCAAAATTGTTCCATTCTCAAAAGATAAACAGATAACAGAAACAGATAACAGTAATACACTCTTAGTATACTTATGGTAATAATTATCTCATGGAGAGAACAGCTCACGCAGAAGGGAACCTACAGTTGCTTCTTCTAAAATGTTGGTACATAAACCAGGTAAATGAGTCAAACTACTTTGTCCTTACCTAACAAGTACTTGGAAAATGTATTCGTGGAAGAAGGTTTGAGTTAAGACACTTCTAAAATGGTAATGTTAAAATAAATATATATGAAGATGAACTGATCTGACAACAAACCAGCTCTTCATCAGTCACACAACTGTAATGTTGGACAGGGACGGAAACACACAGGCACTCAGTGTTACATCGCCATCTAGTGTTTGAAGCCACATTAACGAAACACACTTGGGGAAAAAAACAAATCAAATAATCTCATCTCCTTTTCTCAGGCCTGTTGTAGGTTAATGTGAAACCAAAATAAACAAACAAAAAGTCTAAATATAACTGTCAAAAACATCCACTATTATTCATAATTATTAATTAAGAATTAATTAAACTCAGCGGTTCCCTGTATGATAGGAGGAAATGTAATATAAATGCATATTTGGAATTCAAATCACGTCTTTAATATCCACTGTCAAAGGCAAAAGTCATTATACAACCCACACTTTCATATTCAAGGGCGTGATTGGATCCTTAAAGTCAATCAAATCTGCCGCCTTGACAAAAAGAAGTCAATAATGTCTGCCTAAGGCAACAACTTATATTAAAAAATAGGTCTTAAGTTTGTGTTTAGAAATACCAACACTCTGCAGCCCTCAGGTCCTCAGCTGCAAATTTATCTGAACATGTAAGACAATGATTGTCAAAAGCATGATGGGAAATACCATTAAAGCACATGTCATGTGAAGAAATGGTCTTAATTTACAGTTTTCTGATGATCAACATCTCACAATTCATTTCTTTTGAAATGATGAAAGGTGGACAGTGTTCACCACACCAGTTTGGAAATGGTCGTGCAATGACATATTCCAAAGTATGTTAGCACGAATCTGTCACCGGTGACACTGTTGGAGTTGAACTGCTTTAGATTTGCATATTTAGTGAACATTAAACAAATTATTTGGAGGAGCTCTGAAGTACACCGTGAAGTGAGACTTTATTACCAGGTGTAGCAGCTATGATGAAACGTCAAAAACTCTGAAAAGGTGCTTGATGAAAATTTCACTACTGACAACTAAATCAGTGTTCCAGGCTGACAGGAAACCTAAGGTGAAATTCTTATCACCATGGAAACGTGAAATCAGCATACGTACACACGCCCGCACACACGCAGACGGGCGCA